>JAGGAP010000294.1:0-38934 GCA_017657235.1 Termitomyces sp. T73sscA | reverse complement strand
ACAAAAAAGGCTTTAACCAAACAAAGTAAGGTTGAGGCTGGGATTAAACATTGAATACAGAGATGCAGGGCCTTAACCAAGGCTGAAATTAAACATTGAATATGGAAATTCAAGGCCTTAAACAAATGGAGTGAGGTGAGGCTGAGATTAAACATTGAATATGAAAATGCAAGGCCTTGACCAAACAAAGTGAGGTTGAGGCTGGGATTAAAGACTGAGTACAGAAATGCAAGGCCTTGACCGAATAAAGTGAGGTTGAAGCTAGGATTAAAGACTGAATATGGAAATGCAAGGCCTTGACTGAACAAAGTGAGGTTGAGGCTGGGATTAAGCCCATATTTAGAGCTCTAACTGAATGAAGTGAGGTTGGGGTGGAGGTCACTCACTTACACATACTTGGAGCCCTAACCAAACAAAGTGAGGTTGGGGTGGAGGCTGAGTTACTTATACATACTTGAAGCCCTAACTGAACAAAGTGAGGTTAGGGTGGAGGCTGTGTATGGGGGAGTTTGGGGGCAAAGCCCCCAACGTGATGCTAGCTGCATGCCAAAGGCATGTGGTGCATCTCGTGTATATGGCTACATAAGTCCCCAACTCTCTTAGGTAAGGAAGAGAAAGCTGAGTCAATCTTGACTCAAATCACTTGACTGACTGTTTTGGAATGTTCTGGACAATGTGACTTTCTGCTTGCATTCTTCACAATCTCTGCAGGTTATAATTGATTTCATTCCCATGTTTTTCTCAAACTTTGAGGTGCACACGCTGATTCACTGTCACTCTGTCTGCAGTCCTTTGTATTAACTTCTGCTGCCTTTGAAAGATTACATTGCTCCTTGGTTCCCATTCTGCACACCTGGTTCTTCTTTCTTTGGGAATTAATTTCTATACATAGTAACTTGCTAGATGCCATTCCTCCAAGCCTGGCTGTTGATTCTTTGCACATCTCTGCTTTCTTGTATAAATTCTTTTCAAGTGTTCTCAACATCTTGTTTTTGACCTTGCATGGTTTCCATTTTCATTCAACTTTTTTTCTCATGCATTTCTGTTCAATATAGACTGTTAAAACTTTTGTTGTAGCCAGGTTTTGTGTATTACCACTACTTTTTGTGTACTACCACATTGAACTGTGCATTACTACTATATGTTTTTCTTGAGAAAGTCACTGTGTTGCATACCAACTGTCCTCTTTTGAGCACTGAGTTCTTTGTTGAAGACTATCATAAGTATTGTAACACATTATCTTTCTGACATTTCCTCCTTTGACACACCAAGTTCTGTTGCAGATTGGCTGACCAATGTTTTCAAGCAATCAAGCAATAATCACCTCATTTTCCATTTCTAGTTACTTTTCTGTAATGTTTATGGTCTGCAACATAGGTCAGAGGTCTTTTATTACATTACATCTTGAGGATATATCTGCATCTGCCTTTTGTCACAATAACTTTTTCTTTTGTTTTTCCCATCACACATAGAGCACCCTATCTGGTTTTACAATACAAATAAATACTACATTCAACCTTTAAATCAACTTTTTATAGTTTACTTAAAATCTGCTTTCCACCCCTAATTTCCTTACTCCATGTCACATGAAGGATTCTTTCATTGAAGCCATTTTTGTTCACTTTGTTTATTGTCAGCAATTTTGGCTTTGGGATATGAAATGACTCAAAATTGCTCAACACAAACACATTTCTATTCTCTTGTTGTTAAGGCTCTTAGACATATGTGCAATCATTCATGCACTCATGATTCCTGATAATCCACTGTTAGATACAATCTATGCTCAGCACAACCAGCCTGTTTTGAAGGATTTATTGTCCCACCTTGATGTGCAAAAGAAATTCAACACTTGGCTTGGCCACTATTTGCAATATAATTATGTATTGTACCGCTACATGCCTTTGTAGCTGGTCTACAAATGGTCTGCCTAAATTTCCTTATTTCCTTGTCTGTATGTGTAGAGGTCAGGGATTGCGCTTGAGCGCCGCGAGGATACATATAGCAAACAAAAGGTGACGCGTGACGCGGTATATAAATAAATATTAACAGTCAATCATCAAACTCATGATGATGTACTTTTCGGTCATGGTACGGACACGGTCCTAATAGGTCTTAAACTGTATACAGGCAAGTTGAGGGCATATGGCATGTAACAAGAGGGATACTCAAAGGACCGACACCAGGTGTCCGAGTAGTAGGAGATTGTTAGAGTAAAGACAGATTTTTCCTCCGATTCTTCGTCTAGAGAGTGGAAGCCGTAATACTCATACTCACGTCTTCAGGACATTCCATTGAGGCTCTCAAATCTCAAGTATAGTACGCCCAAAATTCTAAGGTCATTTCGATCGTCTCGAAGGGCGAAGCCGACGCTCTACTTTACTGTACAATGGAAGGAACGTCAGAGAGAACATGCCCGTTGACATCTTGTATCTTGACACACATACTTTCCATCTAATTCAAGGTCTTCCATTCGTTCCCTCATTTTGCGAAAATTTGAGGAATTGGGCAGATCCCCTCGGTACATCATCTTGACATCATCAAAGCGTTCTCGTAAACTTCGAGCAGCTCAGGAATTGCTCAGGCTCATGATTACCATGCATAAAGTGGATACAGAATCGCTATATCCACCTCCCTTAAAATACATCAATACAAAATATCCTGCGTTTCAAGGCCTTATATCAGTTATGCCCCTGCGTGGAAGAAGTTGGGGTTTGGTTCAACAACGCTTCCTCCGGATACTTCCACAGCATCATGGGTCCGAATTATCTCAAACACACATACAGACGCTGATCATGGCTGCAAATGACTCTTTTCACCTGCTGTACCAGTGTGGTCAGCGCTCGGCCATTTCTTGGTGGACTGGCGTGCTTTCTCTCCGGATTTGGATGACCGTGTACCAAATGTAACACTGCGGTTTGATTCATGGATCGTGGCGCTAATGTGTCTCCAGGACGACAATCTCTAGTTTTTCCTCCCCCAGGTATCACGGTCAGTGCCGAAGATCTGAAGAATCTTGTAGCCCTGGATCCTTATCGCTTCTTTACGACTCCAGGCAAAGATACCCAGACTGCCTATCAGGTTCTATTGTGCCAGCTAACAGATAGTTCTGTTCATAGCAGCAAGAGTACATGCAAATCGACCTTTTACTTCCAGGAGCGATGGATCTTCCCAACCTGCCACCATCGCTGATTAATTTGCATAAAAGCCTGCCTCTCGTTCCATTTTCTCTTCTTTTGCTTCAGAAACTACAGGCCTGAGATGGTCACCGTCGATCGAGGGATCGCGTGCAGTGGCAGCGTCAGAGGACGGATATGGAAGACTTGAATGTTTTGACTAGTCTTTCAGCCTTCGTTCCACTTCGGTACTTGCGACCGTGGTCACATATGACACTGTTCACTCATGAGTCTCAGAAATTGACGGAGAGAGTTGTTTAAGAGATGAATCATTTGCAGAGGGATTTGGAAGGAAAGATTGATTTTCGGCGCAAAATTTGGAAACGATAAACAAAATTCAACATTCTCGCGGCAGGCAAATAGTTCAGATAGTATCCACAATGACTCTACATGGTGACAGGGTAGCGATTCTATGTACTTCAAGCTTAGATTTCGTTCACTGCGTTTTCAATTTCTTGTTCAGTTTTACCCGTCGAACCTAAGTGAGGCGCGATTTCATATGCACGGGCTATTACCTCTTCAGTCTATCACGACGTGTATCCAATACCAATTTACCTCCCATTGCATAATTTTGATCTGCGCAAAAAACAAATCCCAAATAGGTTTCATTGTGACAAGTTTCTCGCTCTAGTCAGTGTCACTTTTTGCCATTCTCCAGGCGCCCTGCCTGGTCACATCCCATGAACTTGACATGAGCAGAATTCAGATAGACCTCATCCATCATGGTGCCGTTGCTCTCATCTCCATTCTCAGGCAATTAGGGTATACGAGTGCTTTGAGCGGTGACCTTGCTTGCTATGGCTTTGGAGTCAACTGTGTGCCCAAGGTAAGGGATATGAATCTTTATCATCGATTATCCAGATGTTTCAGCTGTACTCACCATTCCTGTCAGAAACTCGAAGCATTGATATTTGCGCCGGCGTCAACTCAGGGAGTGTGGCCTTCCCTCGAGACTCTTAAGATCCAGCTCGTCCGGCATCCGTATGGTCAATCGCATTTCTTCACTACGTGGGATGCTCAAGACAATTCCCATGTTTTATCCTACTATGATCACACTATGAAAGGAAAATCTGACAAGACATGTGTTATCGACATCTCCTTTATAGACACGAGGGCTGTGCATCTCGTTCGAGATGTTGATGGTCTGCCATTTGTACCCATCTCCTATGTAATACTGCAAAAGTTGGAGCAATGGGCCGCACCCCTCGCCAAATCATCAACTAAGGCTCGGAGAACAGCGGCTGAGGTGATTCAAGCACTGCTCGAAATCGTTTATATGTTGGAAGATCTGGACACGGAACCGCTGTACCCTCCTCTTTGGGATGTTTCAAGGCAAAGAGTGCAGCAATTTATTTCGGAGTACTCAGGTCACGGTTGTGTCGCTATATGGAAGAAGTTAGGGATAGCCCTGGAAGCATCCGCGGCCAAGACTATTTCGCCCGGGCCTCCACCCATGACTCAACTCGCAGAAACATCTCGGGTTGTATACTCTACGGAGGCAGTTCTTGAACTAGGAGAGCCGCAATTGCCTGCAATTTCCCATCCGACTCGTACTCAGATGGTTATGATGGCAGCGAAGGACTCAGTACAACTCTTGCATAAGTGTGGTTGGCGCTCAGCTATCTTTGGCGGTCTGGCGTGCTTTCTGTATGGAAATACCCGTGCACCAAATGTGTGTCTCCTTTTGATATTATTGCAACAATGCTCATAGTCTGTTCAGGATGTAGATATCCTAGTTCTCCCACCAACAGGAAGTACAGTCACCGCAGAAGAGCTGAAACAGAATCTTGTAGTCCTGAGCCCTTACCACTTCTTTACGACGCCATCTAAGGATCCCCTGGCTTCCTACCGTATATTATGGTACCGATTAACTGACGATCCTGTTCAAACCGCCAAGACTTCATGCAAAATTGACCTTTTACTTCCTGGGGTGATGAATCTTCCCAACCTGCTGCCATCACTGATCCATTGGGATGAAGGTTTTCCTCTTGTCCCATTTTCTCTCCTCTTGCTCCAGAAACTACAGGCTTGGGACGATCACCGTAAATCGAAAGATCCCGTTAAGTGGCAACGTCAGAGAACTGACATGGAAGATCTAGATGGTTTGACAGGTCTTTCTGCGCTTGAACTGTTGAAGTCCTCGCAACCATGGTCAGATACGACACTGTTTAACCCCGAGTTTCAAAAACTGTCCAAAGAGAGAGTTATCAACTATTGCGCTTCGTTTCCAAGTTCTATCCCTGCATGGGCATCGATTGGCTTTGAAATCTGAAGGATACAGCCGTTTAAATATAGACGCTCGACCAAGACTCTATTGACCAGTTTCATGACGTATATGTCTCGTGGCTCGCTTTCAACTCACTTTACGACGCGTCGACCATTGTCTTCGAACCGGCCCGTTCTGCCACCCGGCCCGAAGCAATTGTACCCGGCCAGTTTATAACGGATAATCCTTACCCACAACCATGGTTCAGACTATACCATGTCGCTTACCGTGCCCTCTCTAGTCTCTTCCGCCAAAGCGCGCATTCTCGCTAAGCATGATGACGACGTAGTAATAGTCTCCGCCGTGCGGACCGCCGTCACCAAGGCTAGGAAAGGTGGATTCAAGGACACGTCCCCAGACCTTCTTCTTTCACACGTCCTCCGTGCTGTGTATTCAAAACCCGGCCTGGATCCTTCTCTTATTGAGGATATTTCCGTTGGAAATGTACTGCCTGATCGTGGTGGTGCAAGTGCTGCACGCATGGCCTCACTCCATGCCGGAATTCCTATTACGACTTCAGTCAACTCAGTCAATCGTCAATGCTCTTCTGGTCTCACAAGCGTGAACCACATCGCGAGTCTCATAATGATTGGTCAAATAAATATAGGTGTCGGTGCGTCTGGTTTTCATTTTCACTTTCTCGTCAAAGTTGATCAAATAGTTGATAGGTGCTGGTGTGGAGTCTATGACTAATGGCTTCGGCAAACAATACAGCGAGTCTGAATTCTCTGCGGAAGTCCTTGAGAATCAGTTTGCCAGGGACTGCCTCATCCCCATGGGCATCACTTCTGAAAACGTTTCGCACGATTTCGGCCTCTCACGTCACGAGTTGGACGTTTTCGCTGCCGCTTCCTTCCAAAAGGCCGCAGCTGCACAGAGGTCCGGCAAATTCTCCTCCGAGATCCTCCCTGTCAAAGCTAAGGTGATTGACCCTAAAACGCGTCAGGCAAAGGAGGTCCTCGTGGACTACGATGACGGCGTTCGCGAGGGTGTTACCGTTGAGTCGCTCTTGAAGTTAAAGCCGGCGTTCACGAAGAATGGGTCGACGCATGCCGGAAATGCATCGCAAGTTTCAGATGGCGCGGCAGCGGTGCTTCTTGCTCGTCGTTCTGTCGCCCTCAAACTTGGTCTTCCTATTCTTGGAAAATTTGTCTCGGCAGCCACGGTGGGTGTCCCCCCGAGGATCATGGGTGTCGGCCCTGCATATGCGATTCCTAAGGTCTGTCTTTGTCTTGATTAGCTTATGCTATATTTCTGGAACGTGAAGTACTGAGCTTTCCGCAGGTTCTCAAGCAAACTGGCCTAGTGCTTAGCGACATCGACTTTTTCGAGATCAATGAGGCATTCGCAAGCCAAGCGCTCTACAGCATCCGCAACCTCGGTGTTCCGATGGAAAAAGTCAATGTACACGGCGGCGCCATCGCTATTGGTCATCCCTTGGGATGCAGTGAGTGATATGTTCGCATGTCATTCCGATGTAGAGTCTGACTGTTCCTTATTAGCTGGCTCTCGCCAGATCGTAACGGGCCTTAACATAGCACGACAGTACGGTGCACGCGTATTTATTACAAGTATGTGTATTGGAAGCGGCATGGGAATGGCCGCTATTTTCGTCAGCGAACAGTAGGACGATCGATTATCTCAATGTCAAAGTAAAATATACTTTTTGTCGACTAAGCTTTTGGTACAAAATGGAGGATACGGATACGCGCAAGCAGATGTCATGTAACCATGATACCGTTCATTTTATATATGTACTTTTTTGGACTCGTCCAGAAAGATAGCATCAGGGCCGACTTAATATATGCACGCATTTTGCTTATTAATCTGGGCGGTCGATGTGATGCAACGTTACTTATGTCAAGTGCGCGGGTACTTGTGCGTCCTCCGACTCATCGAAGATCAAGACTTAGTATTTCGGTTGGCAATTATACATGTACTATTCTCACTCCGTCTCAACTGCACATTTTCAAAAATAGGGAAGATGAAATGAATCGCAAACACGCATGACTGCTAGTACGACGATTCAAGGCCTGAGGAAAGAACATTCGTGGGTGCGAAAGAACTCGGAAAATTTGGTCGGACAGCGCTAGTACCTCCTACCTTGATATCAGTCCCATCTGAGTCTTCTACTTAGAGCCTACTGACAAATAGCTTTTCATCAAGCGCGTCACAGCTTCGCCGTACCTGTGTCTATCACTACGAACATTATCATCATATAGTTCTATCTGCTGAGTCAAATTCTACCCGAGCTGGTCGGAGAATTCTCTTGCACAGCAACAATTTCTCCGTAAATAAGATGTAGGAAACGATGGTTGTTCCTTTAGGTATATACCCCGCTTCGGTATACTGGACATTGCTAGGAAAGATAACAGATTGAACAAATTCGTTGCACTAGTAACCTTTTTTTATGCTGAGTACTTCAGCAAGGATGCACTTTTCCCTAATCTTTCTTACCCACCGATTGTACTCAAGCCTGGGTTAACAGCAGTTAAGATCGTGCTATACGAGCTGCAGCCAGAAGTGAACAATTGCGTTTCGTATGCGTCCGCAAAACGTCGAAGTGATCGAACTTTCCTCCAATCTAGAAGACTTGGGCAATTGCAAGGTAGTAGAATATCAGATTGAAAGACCGTGAAGATCATACAAAAACTGGTCAGACAGCATTTCTATGACGTACTGAAGACCACTCCCCCTCTCGATTGGTTCCTCTCCACTGGTTTCCGAAGCTCAGATATCTCCTCCATCAGTCCTGCGAGAGTAGTGCTATGTCCTGTTCCGACCTGATCTTGATCTTGCCCTAGTTCCGAAGGAGCAGTTCCTTCTCTAAGCTCCCGCATCAGTTCTTCCAGCTGTTGTACTCGCATGCCCCAAGCCCCCTCGGGAAGATGTCCGATAGGTGTTATTTCCGTACCCTCACTAGTGGTACTGAGGTATGTGCTGGGTTTGCGGTTATGATGCCGCGGATTGCTAGCTAGACCAAGGGGTGCTGTATCGCGCGGTATTTCTACCGATACCTGTGTTATTTGGGAGCTTTTCTCGGTAGACGACCGGTTCGGGATCTTTTTCAGCAATTCGCTAGGTGGTCGCGCATCCTCCTTTCTACGAGGGACCAAGGGTTTTATTATTTGTTGTTCCTCATAGTGCGAAAGCCGTTGAGCTGTGCAATGACTCAGAACGGAATTGGTTGATTTTCTTTTTACACAAAACGTACCTTGTATTGAACGATTGTCTATTCTAGACACATGCCGAGTTTCCCTAGAAGAACTAGGCTCGTTCTGTCTCGTCGACTCCATAACCGCAGAAAAGTCACGCGGAGAAAAATTCCGTGCTGAATATGCTTTCAAGGATGACTTGTCGACTAAATGATTCATGTGGCTTGCGTCTAAGTCTTGATGCTCAGGTTGAGGCATTTCAGAGGTGTCTAGAGATGACTCAAAAAACTGGATATGTATGAAACAAATGCACGTACCAGTTGAGGTGGCAGCAGTATCAGACTCTAGTCTTCGAGATCTACGCTTGTTCCACCACCACGATACCACCAGTAGTATACCGATTACGACGACGCCAGCGCCAACGCCAACGCCGATGAACACAGAGGGGGAAATTTGGTGAGAGTTCGTATCCAGATTCTCGGACGAGGCAGTATAAGTAATGTACTCTAGAGAAAAGTGCGCCCTTGAGGTGTTTCCAGAAAGGTCGATTTTCAGGACGTGGTTACCGTTTGCCAATTGCTGCGATGAAAACCAAGGATAGTTAGGTCCTAATCGTCGTGGGGAATGATAAGACTGTTCTTTTCCATCAAGATAGAATGTGGGAGAGCAAGGCGCTCGGGGATCAGAAGTACCCAACACAGCTATCGAGGTACCTATACAGCATATACATCACTGGTTACTTTTCTGATGGGTGAAAATTTTACCGGTGAAGGCAATCGTTGCGGATGCATTACCGAAACTTGCATCACGAGTGGCACCGCCGATTGGTCGGCGGTACTGATGAAGGTCGTCAACCAATATTGCAGCATTATGAATCCAGTTTCCTTCGTAAGAGATAGCGGTATTATTGCTACTCAGAAGCAATGTTGATCCAGGGAGAGAAGTGGTGTTACCGGCTGTAACTTCGATATAGTCCAGAATTATGGAGGATACATTGGAAAGAGTCAGGATGTGCTTTGTATCGGATAGTTGAGATAGCTGATAGATCAAGCCAATAGCAACCTCGTCGAGAACAGTAACATTGCTTTCTATGGGAACGCCATCCATGAAAATTTCTCCGATACTGGGCACTGGAACACCCCGCGTTGAAGAATCATTTCTGTTCATGCGTCCAAATAGAGCAATCTCAATCCCTATACCTCAACTTACTGAGTTGGATTCAAGGCTGAGAGGGTATCGACGCACCTGAGAAGATAAAAATTAATGACCCCGAGATTATTGCTGATGCCGACCCCCCAATGAAATTATGTGATAATATGGTCTCATACACCGCGTCTTGTCCGAGAACCAATACGTCTGAGCTATCGTCGAAAAGGATGGTGGCCATTGGCCATCCAACGTTGGATACGAGGAACAGACGGACGAGGGATCTATTGTCTGCTACTATCAATGATAGTAGATGATAAGCGACTATGTCAAACTGCATCAGCCAACACCAGTATGGCTTCCCATAGATAACTCGTATGGATCACGCCAGCGTCATGATATGGGAGGTGAAGTAAAAGAGATGTGCATCTCAGCTATGTATGATGCTTGTGTTACCATTGAGTCACAGAGCCCTTGAGAATTTTGAGAACACCAGAAGGACGTCCCATTATAATGATAAATGGCAGGATGCAATGTCCTATTTCTAACAGATAGTCTCTGGAAATTTGTGTGCAATGAGGTGAGACAGATGAAAACCAGCCGTGCTTGTGATATCAATACCATTGTCGGCTCAGAGAAGAGGCAGTGAGAGCAAGAATTTCATCGATCAGTTCCAAGCTTGAAAATCTCACGTGAACTCGCGCCGGCCGCCGGTGGTTAGGATGCTCCCAGGAACATAAATTGTGTACTTTGTGTAAGGCGAAAGCACAGTTACTATTAGAGACGCGATCTATCCAACATCGACCTTGCAGCTTGATTCATGAATCATCAACTCATCTCACGTTTCACTATGGCAATGAGGCTATGGCACTGAGGCTATGGCACTGAGGCTGTGACTGATTGTGCCGGAGTTTCAAGATCGGATCCTTTTTACCATGAAAAGCACAAACTGTGCAGTGAACAGATGCTTTGTTGATGCATCAACACACCTTTAACCTTCCATTCCATATTTTGACAGCCTCACAGTATGGGTATGGGTATTAAGTGATTTTACAGATACATCACACCCTGCTGATGACTCGGTCAGAGATAATTGGTCAAACAGGGGATGCTTTGTCTATCACGAGGGAACCATCCTATCCGTCACTGATTTACGTTTCACATGAGAAGATACAACGTACCAGATATCGGCTGAGATGAGCTTTCTTTCCTGGTGGGAAGAACAGGTGAACTGATTTCTGTACTGGGATCTTAGGCAGTGTAAGGGGCAATATGAGATGGGCTAACTGATGGCCTTCACGGTAACGGGTGGATTCACTTCTCGGGGCAATGCCTTTCCTTCAAGCACAGGTCGTGATTCGGATTCCTTCTTCAGGATTCCGCGCAAGGGACGGCCGGTAGTGTTTGGAGATAACGGTCGCTCCTGCTGTTGCGGCGTCTGTTCCGGGGTAACATCTTTGCGGCGACCGCCAAGAGCAAATGGACGTGCTGAAAGAAAAAGTCAAGACTAGATACATCCTTATGACTTCCTCACTCACTTTGCGGTGGAGGACGAGCTCTCCGTCTGAAAATACGCCTCCTAAAGATAAGAAGGGCTAGGAAGAGAGCAATGCCTATGACTCCGAAAATGAGTCCAGCTAAGCGAGCCCCATTGGACTTTATAGAAGGGGAATTTGTCGGTGTTGAAAGGATTAGTACTTCTTTGGTAGGCGCTGTGCGACTTATGTTTGCAATCGGTTTTGTCCCAAACGAGCGGAATGATGGAACATAGGTGAAGTAATCAATGCTGAGGTTTGTCGAAGCCTTGTCATTACTGATGAGCAGTAACTTCAAAGTATGGCTGGCTTCCGATAGTCCGGACACAGAAAACAGCGGGAAAACGGTGTGTCGAACGCCATCGTCAGTCGGAACTATTTTAGTGGTCAAGACACCATCCAGATATACGTCGACATTCGAAATGTCTTGTTCTCGCTTGTAAAAGCCATAAACGGACACGGTGGTCCCTAACGTGAGATGTTGTCAAATGAAAATCCACAGTGAAACATTGCCTACATACCTGTAAAAGGAAAGCTGACAGATGCACCCGGCGAGTTCGTCATCATAACTGAATTTACGATTGGAATGCGAACTTCCACATTTTGTGCAGCATTCTCAAGACGGCGGAGGGTTTCTCGTACCCAATCTCCTTCGTAGGACAGGATAGAGTCACTGTCATCAACGAGCAAAGTCTCTCCGAGTACCTCAGTCTTGTTTCCAGGAGTTACCAGCATATAGTCAATATAGACGTTCGAAATGTTAGAAAAGTTCAGGGAATGAAAGCCTTCTGAAAATTTGGGTGATTGGTACAGGAGACCGCCGTTACTTTCCGCAAAGATGGTAGCTTTTGAAGGTATACCGTCAATGGACACATTCTTCTCTGAATCGAGCAGTGGCCCAAGGGTAGAGTTACGCAAAGAAATACTGTCACCGTATATGGAAATCGACGTTCCTGGTGTTGGCGTTATTCCATCGACATGACATGAGGAGTGGGTGAGAATCTTGCCTGTGAAGGTGATGTTAAGAGACGTTTCTTCAAAGACCATCAAGGTAGAGCCGGCAACAGAGCTTCCTGAGTCAAGTTCTATCGCGGACGAGTTTCTATACTTTATGTGATACCCTTTGAGTGCGACATTGTACACTATGGAGGTCATAGCTTCAGACAGTGCGGGGCAAGACTAAACCTCTGGGGGAAAGCACGTCTTCATCAAGGAGCAACCTGCAATATAGTGAGTTTTGACCGTGACAGAGCCAGAAGACGAGAAGGACCTTGTATCATCTTTATAACACGATCTGGCTGATAGATTGATGAAAAGATGGTCAGTGGTTTTGATGAAACGAGATGGGACTGGAGCATTTGATTCAATCCCCTAAGCGCCGCCGACTCAGTAGTTACGGGTTATCCATTTCCACCCACTGCTGGTCAGCATCTTGTCTGTGCAGTAAAGTAGAGAGCCAGCCGGAGGACCTAGAAAGAGCAGCATTTGTATCGTTAAAAACTTCTCTCTTTTGACAACAATTGATCCACACAAAAAAATGATGTGCGTGGGAGGGACTTTGATTAGATTAGATGAATACCCGATTCTCCAATTTCGAGCCGCTTTGCTGATTATAATACCTTCCTGTGAGACCTACTATGATACGCCTCTTCTATTTTTTCACTCTACTAGTGATGGTATGCTATACCAACTCAGCTGCTATCAACGACTCTCATCATCTCGGTACAAGTTCGCGTGCCAGCTCTGATCTACACGACCAACCAGATCAACACCCATCTGAAGACCGCTCTTGGTCAGATTATCTGTTTTTGCACAAACCGCCTAATGCTATCACCCGCCGCTCTTTGCGCGCAAGCCCTACTATCCCTGTCGGTCCAGTCGACGCGCGGCCTACACCAGACCCGACTGGCAATCCCTCTTGTTCAACCACCGTCCATATCAATAGTGATCAAGATTTTTCGCTCATATTACCAAAAAATCCTGGAGGCAAGCTTACCCTCTATTGCATCGTATATTAATTCCAACTCTGAGTTAGAACGTATCGGCGACGCGGAAATGGGCGACGGTATGGCGTATCGCTCGCCGAACTCAGACACCTCCGGTTGTGACGGGAAACAGTTTACGGAAGGGTTTATAACTGCGGCTGCATATGAAAAGTCTGATGATGGAGCCTATGTCCAGGTTTGTCGTCGTCTCTTTCCCCGCTATGATCCAATTCTTGTTATCAGAGCTATACGGTTGCTCATGTGAGCAGAGAGTTAGCCTTCATTTCGAATTAATTTCCACCATGCCAGTGCCACATCTTTCCTGACACTTTCAAGTTCTTGTTGCCCATGATCCTTTCTACCTTACATCGTTAGGCCCAATGATTCCATGAGTGTTTACCAACTGATGTACCTCCTTCATACTGGTTTCACTTAATTTCTCCCTTGTATAACTATCTATGTTCATAGGTAACCGGCTGCTTGGACCCGACCAAATTTCACCTCGATCCTTCGGATGAAGGCGGCCAGTTCGACGTTCGTTATCCCAACGGAGCTCAATGCACCTTCGGCGGATATGGTGCTAGTTTCATCGAGTTGTACGTACATTGTTGCGTGTATCCTGTTTCAAAGAATCACACTGATGGTCTCGTACGCGTCTTAGGGTTGAACCGAGGTTAAACCGCTTCTGTATGCGTTGCTGCGCCTCACCAAATGAC
Organism: Termitomyces sp. T73sscA; assembly: GCA_017657235.1. Lineage (NCBI taxonomy): Eukaryota > Fungi > Basidiomycota > Agaricomycetes > Agaricales > Lyophyllaceae > Termitomyces > Termitomyces sp. T73sscA. The sequence continues at coordinate 24,958 of JAGGAP010000294.1, read as the reverse complement.
CAGTTAAACTGCAATTCACATCAAGATCGACTGGGATGTATGACTGCAATTCCGGGAATATACGAGTTTCCTGACTTGGGAGTATCGTGTACGCAATAAGTGTCATTTGGAATATGGTCCATGTATTCGAATCCTCGTACCGTCGCTTCCCTGTCCCCATGAGTCATGAATGTTCTCAGATCCTTATGTGTATACATACCCTGGACACCCTATACCCTCATCATGTACATTCTAGATAGGACAAAAGTCTATCCAATGATTACTATATTCGAAATATGTGACTAGTTAAAGTGTGCAATGAATAAACGAGTCCAAGGTGTGATAACGATGTCCGAAAAAAGTGTTCCAATAGTTTAGAGTCAATTATAGCAATGTCGAAGGAGGATGTGCGAAAACCATCTTCCCCTTCACCGATGGTTCCGCACCGTCCTTTTCTTTTCCTCTCACAAACTCAATCCCGACAAGAAGCGTCTTCCCGAATAAATAGTCCACTCGACGTACACCTTCATCCCATCCTCCGTCGGCTTGGATACATCGTTTTTCGTAAGCCTTGAGAACTCGCTTCTTCTCTGAACCACTCAGAAGCGCCCACTCCTCTGGCAGAACACGTGTTGCGAGCGTTACATGGATCGCGTTTAGAACGTCGAGATTTGTCATATGCCGAACCATCGCAATTGACACGGACGAAGCATTAGGACTGGAGGTTGAGACAGAGCTCTTTCGTGCAGAACTAGCGACTACTTCCCATGGGAACATTGGAGATGTGAGTACTAGTTGGGACGTGGTGGGAGGGACCGTGGCGGGCTCAGAAAGCGTGGTAGAAATCATATGGGGGCCTAAAGTCATCTTAGAGCACGTTGAGCTTTCGGTTGAACCTGTACAAGGAATCACGCGGGTAATCGTAAGAGAGTAGGGGCAGGGCGGCGAAGAAACATCATAGCCAAGAGAGAGCGGAGCACAGGGCGACGGTAGGTCGAGGAAACGAGCGAATTTCCGGACCGGGGAGTAAGTGAGTAATGGATGCAGTTCTCGTGGACTCTTAGGACCAGGGTTAGTGCCCGGCGGGAGGAAAGACACGTGGCGTTGACGTTGGCGTTCCGGTATCGAGGCACGAGGATTCGCCGTGGCTCGTCCTTTGTTCGCCTTAGGTTTCTTAGGCTTCGAAGAAGTCATCGTTTGATTCGCCACAGGTTTTGAAGGCCGCGGACGCAGTAATATAGGATTCGGAGTTGGGCGGCTTTTCGTCTCTGACAGCGAACGTCCGGAGCTTTCGGAAGACGAGGAAAGCGATGTTGTTGTGCCCGATTCGGAAGTGTGGATAGATATCTGAATGGAAGATTGAACCTTGGCTGATATGCGACAAGCAAAATTTCAGTTTCTAGCGTCAATGAAAGAAGGCTGTCACTAACATTGGATAAGCGTTTTATCCGCTCGCTTGAGGATCGGAAGCAGATGGATTCGTTTCATTTTTGTCGCTGTTACATCGCTTGCCAGATCGAAATGCAAGGAAGGGAGGTCAGATTTGGCCTTCGACTGAGTTCGAGGCAAGGAGGAACCAGCAGAACCTGAGCAATCGGAGCTCGAGCAAGAAGAAGAGCGGGAGTATGATGTTGCATGGCGCAGAGGAGAGGGAGTTTTGGTGGGGGCGGTATAGCTGGGTTTACGCTCGCATGGACGATAAGAAAGAGCAGATGGAGGCGGAGGAATACTAGCCATTGAGTGAGATGCGGGTGATTGAAGTGTGGAATGGAGTTGTTACCTTGGTCCCTCTTTATATCTGTTCTGTCCAGGCATCAGAACTCGCGAGCATCCCGAGGCTAGGTTTCGGTGTGTATCCAACACGCCTCCTCAATCACGGGCAGGGATGACCATAGCCGTGGCATGAAGGGGCGGGTCCGCGCATTACGACGACCGTGTATTCTATTCGGAAGGTGCAGCAAGTATAATTATAGAATGCTCAGAACGAACGGTACGTACAAGGTTGGTAAGGGCTTGCACATTCTTAGCCGTTATGGATACCACGGATCTATTCCAGAAAAATTCTACTTGGCCAAGGGGTCTAGCCTCGGAACGTGGCAAAGCCTCACATTCCTTAATTGTCCTATATGTTTCCTCGCTAGCATCCGGCGGTGGAAGAGGTTAAACGTAATATCAATGTGTGAAGTGGAGTCTCCTTGCAATGTTCTTTATTACAGGGCAATTTCGCATGACATACTCCATAACTTCTGATTCGACCTCGGATGGGATACTTACTGAAGGGAGGGTCTGAGGAGAAGGAGCCAGGTTTGGGATATAAGCTCCCTGAATTCGATGTCCGAGGCCTAGCCGCAGGCCCGGGAGAAATGATCATACAAGCTTTCAGGAAAACCGGAGTTCGAGAGGAGTCATTATAGCTATAGTCGACAGCCGAGGGTTTTGGGATTGAGTATAATGACAGGGCAGTGTATCGTACTCGTGAGTAGTTTTAAAAGACCACGAGGACTGTTGAAGGATCGCAGGAGCTCAGCGTTCGTACATGATGCGTCAGATAAGCATATTAAATCAAGTATCTCTACGCAAGACATGCTCAACACGAGGGACGATGACGTCTGGTGATGGTGATGATCAAGTTCCTCAAGGCCGTGATGTATGAACAACGAATCAATGGTTAAAGAATCTTGAGGTAGTTATCAGAAGGTTAGGTCAAAATAAACATTGGATAGCAAGAATTCAGAGGACATTTAGCTGTCTCAGCCTTCAGAACCAGCGACCATCTGACCTCATGCTTGCAGCAGACAACAAACAGAGAGTACAGAATTGGTAGTGATTGCACAATCTTGAGTTTCGAGTCAGTTACGTCTTCAGGGAGGGCCGAGTCAAGGAGCTGGAGCTTTAATTCGATGGCTCGAGAGATGCATTGAGAATGGTTTGACGCGAGACTGACAAGATACTCCAGGAGGTTATTAAAGTCGAACTTGGTATGCAGACACGCCCAGGGGCGAAAGTGTAAGATCCGGTCCGTAATCATAGCATGAAGACGCGCGTACACGACTGCGCTCAATAGAACAACATCGAGAAGGCGTGGTAGCTTCTAACAACCCGTGGAGATGACAGTGAAATGCGTTCCGGACGTGCCTCGGGAGACTCGGCTGATGGCGGATGGCACTGATAGGGAGCGGCATTTTGATACGTCATGGCCGAGAACGAATCCGACAACTGCGCAGAATCATGGAAAAGGAGCTAATACAGGACTTGCAACGAACCGTACGTGCATCGAGGAAGCTGGGGTCTACATCTACAGCGTTGTCATCAACTATGATCGAGAAGTCACTCTCGTCTACAAGTGGAAATGCCGTGAGCTCAGGAGGAAATGACGGTTGATGTTCAATTGAATGAATGAGGATAACACTGGATGAAACATCGGCTTTACATCGAAGTAAAGGAGGAGACATACAAAAACATACCAGTAGGTCATTCATCGTAATGGAGTAGTGCGACGATCCAAGTGGATTCCAATAGTGCTAAAATTCAGAGCCAGTGGTGTTGCCTCGCGAAATTAAGCCCAAGAAAAGAAATTTGTCATGGTAAAGTCTGGTACCATTAAAGCATGCATCTTGGAAAGTACGTTTGAATTGAAAGCCTCGTCGTGATATCGACAGTTGTCACAATTGTGCCTTGTTGGCCCAGAGTTTTGATCATCGAGTATGTTTCCGAAGTTAATAGGGCACTAGGGCACTGAATTAGATTCCCAGACGAGCTCTACATCAGATTCTGCATCTCCCGCATTTGGACGATGAATCCGAGTAATTTAGGAGGCTGGAAGGAAGGGATCAAGGTTAATCGATGTGGTTATACGATAAAAGAAAAGCTTTTAGAGTGTTAGTCGCACAAATCATCAGTCCGCGGGACAACCATCAGGTGACATTCCTGAGGATCGGGTGTCCAAGGAGTAAAGCAGTAGGTTATTGCGTGTTAGCAGCAAATGTGTAGCTGTAGATGTCAGGGAAAAGACGGATTACATTGGAATTCGGGGGACGACTGGGTAAATCAAGGGTCGCTACTATTCAACGTTGTAGTAGCGCTTTAGTTTCGAACGGGTACGAAATTTGGACATTCCAGTACATCTAGGCAGAGCGTCAGAGCCAATTACTATTATCAGGGTGTTGAATGATGAATTTATGTCGCCAGTGAGTGGGAATTTATCTCTGCAAGACCTATTTGGCATGAGTTAGATGACTTGAATGTCACATACCAGGCCTAGTTGAATGGAAGCCAGTGCGTGGTGAATTGAGGCAAAATTTTTTTCTGCATCCTCGGATATCTCCGTCCGGGCAGAGCGAGAATTGCCGATAGGCAGTATTATACATCATCTCCTCATGATCCTATCGTTTCTGACTGATCAAACTCTTGGATTAACGGGCTGTCCCTGAGCATTCTTGGAGATTGGATCAGAGAGACTGTCTTTTGAAGCTCACAGTGTAACCTGGCATGAATGATTCAGGAACCTGGTCTTCTCCATGCACAATATTCCTTTTCCCTGACAGTGCTAAAAACGTCCTAACAGGGCAAAAACGGTAAGGATGCAAGGCTACGAGATTCTCAGCCGACCAGAGCCGACCCTGATCTAAGGTCATCATCTATGTATGAATCCCACAATCCGTGGCTGGTAACTCCTTCCTCAGCTGTTTAATTCTATCAAGCAGACACTAAGGCACTGAGTCATTGGTTTTCCTTATTCTTTCTTCTAGATATCTGATATCAGTACACATAATTTTACTGCTGATTAAGTCAATATGGTTGTTTACTTCCATCAAGCAGATACTGAGGAATAACCATGTTTGTTTGTATGTGAATTCCTCACCTACAGAGTGGGGAGCGTGATAGATCCAAATAACCACAAAATATATTTATTTCAAGTTCAATAACGTCACTCATTAAAAACTCAGTCCATACCATAAGCATTGAGTGTGGACCTTTGGAAAAGGACCATCATAACATTTAGCCTATCTACCTGAGCCTCACAACATGACTGGCTAACAAGGTGGAATAAACACCACTCTTTGTAAGGCCAAGGAGCACAGACTATGCTACTTAGTGCAAGCACTGGGTGCAGGTAACAATTGTTAGAAAGCAGACCGTGCAACAATAGATCCCAAGTAGATCAAGTAAGTTTGATCCTCAGTCCGGTATAATCGACTATATTTCACTGTACCCAAGTAGATCAAGTAAGTTTAAATCTACTCGGACAGTAAGTATCAATGTGTGGTCAATGTAGTGTTTGGTTACTCACCCTCAGTCTCGTATAATCAACTGAGGGTGTAGTGGATTGGGCAAGAGTGTGGAGGTGGTTGCCCAGGGTTAATTCGGACATCAGACCAACTACCGATTTCATCTTATCTCTTTACCATCTCCTTATCATTACCTCTCTCACCTCTTTGTCTCGAACGCTTTAGCCACCGGCCACTGGCCACTGGCCTCGTGCTTTGTACTTACTCTTTCATTGTTTCAATCCACTTATAAACCCGCAAGCGCAGCCAGGAGAACTCGTCGTCTCACACTGCGCTCGCAGGTATGTATCCCATACTATTATTTGCGTCGTCTCACACTGCGCTCGCAGATCATCGATTAGTCTATCTCGTAGATCAAATCATTCGCATCTAAACCTAATCTCCACAAGTGCATGAGCACTCCCTCGAGAGACTCTCTAGCACTACCCCCTCGTGCTACCAACAGCCGCTTTCTCAGGTCCTCACCCGCACCTTCTCCAGTGCCCTCATCTGCCCCTCCCATCCCAACCATGGACCCTTCACCTGTTGTTTCAACCGACGACTTCAACGCATTAAATGCAACGGTAACCGAGCTAGGAGGCCTAGTCAGAGACATGTTCGCGAGGATGAATGGTAATGCAACCGCGATGCAGACCCCGCAGGCCATCACAACAGCAGAGTTCACACCCCCCATTACGGCCGTGACAGCTAACGGTACGTCCATTGTTGCCCCCACTTCACTCCATACACGTTTCCCCGATATCGAGGCGGCAGTAATCACTGCAATAATCATGCACGAGTTTAAGGCAGCCAACCTCCATAAACTCGACCCCACGAACCGGGACAAGGAGGTAGCATACACCTTCAACGGGATGACAAACCAATTCAAGGTCAGCAACAGGGCTGCCAAGGAATACAAAGTCCATTCTCTGTCCTCGTCCCTCTCCAGCGCTACTTCAACGTTCTGGGATTCCACTTGCCCAAGTCTAGTGACATACCATTTGTCTTCTACAAATACACAGCACACCTAATTGAGCTCATTGCGGACTTTGAATGGTCAGCAGTCCTTCAATACCATTCCATATTCTTTAATCGACAATGATCGGAGATGGCCACGGGAGACTACTCAGGCTGGGGGATTCCTGCAATGGACCTCTTGAGTAAGCATGTCTACGCCTACAGGAAGACCGTCCCTGGGAAGCAACCTAGAGCATCTGGAGCCACGCGCATGCCAGGTAGCACCCCCGAGGTTTGCTGCAAGTACAATGACGGCAAGTGCACTGCTAGCCCGTGCCCATGGGGCCGTTCTCACAGCTGCTCAACATGCGGCAAAACTGACCACAGGAAGCACCAGCACAAGGATTAGGTTCCAGGCAGGGCGAGTAGCCCCGCCACGCCGTCTGCTCGCCCGGGCCCTCTCCAGCATGACAGCAAACTCGACTCCAAATTTCTACCTCTCGCTCCTCTCGTTCCTCATCTTCCCACTCCCCCAATTTGCCCAAACTCCGCTCCGCACGCCAACGCTCCATTGACAGATGTTTCACATCTTCTGCTCATCCATTCCACCCTCAGGGAGGAGGCATGGACTCATTACCTAAAAGACTACCCAGATCGAACACTTGTATCTACAATTATTCAAATAATACGTCACGGTGCTAGCATTGGTTTCTCAGGTGACCGATCTAAGTCTTAGGACTGCACAAACCTCAAATCAGCATTCCTCACCCCATCCGTTACAACCGCCATCACTACTGACATAGCTGCTCAAGTTGCCAGCGGGTGCACTCACAGACCCTATCCCTCACCCCCATTCCCTAACTTCCGTGCATCACCCCTGGGAGCCATCTCACGTAAATGATCCAATAAAGTCCGCTGCATACACCATCTCTCCTGGCCCAACACAACGTCAGTCAACAATGGCATCCCCGACAAGGAAGCCACAATAGAGTACGATAGGATTGATCGGGCAATCTCAGATCTCATCGCATTGGGGCCTGGGTCCCTGATGACCAAACTGGATCTAGAATCCGCATTTCATCACATAATTATTCGGGTCAAGGACTGGCCTCTGCTGGGCTTTACATGGATGGATGAGTTCTATCACGATGTGGTCCTAGGCTTCAGCTGCTGCTCAGCCCCCTACATCTTCAACTTATTTGCTGAGGCCCTGCATTGGATCATGCAGAACAATATCCCAGCTCGCATGCGACACTACCTTGATGACTTCCTCTTGATCTTCACTGCCAACACACCACTCCTACTCGTCTATCAGTCCCTGACCTGGGCCCAAGACCTCAGTTCCCAACTCGGGCTGTCATTTCAACCATCAAAGATCATGGGGCCAGCAACCTCAATAGAATTTCTAGGGCTCGAGCTCGACTCAGTTGCAATGGAGGTCCGCCTCCCTGCTGACAAGATCACCTATCTCAGTCAACTTCTTGACAACTGGGTTGGGCGCAAGACTTGCACGCATTGTGAGCTGGAGGAACTCACTGGTTTTCTACAATTCACGTCACAGGTGATCCCCCTCTCATGAGCCTTTCTTCGCAATTTGTACAACTTTACTGCTTCATTTCCCATGTCCCAGTTCACACATCGTCACATCCCTAAGTCCGCACGTCGCGATTTGGAATGGTGGAGCTCCATCGCAATCAACTGGAATGGCATACGCTTTCTCAGCCCATCTCGCCCCACAATCAACATATACACTGATGCAAGTGGCAAGAAGGGGCTTGGTGGGTACTTCGGAAACAAATGGTTTGCAGCTCAATGTCCACGACGGCTCCAACCTGAGCACATTCAGGTTAAGGAGATGTTTGCGGTCATATACGCAGTACTATGCTGGGGCCCACGCCTGGCCGGCTCTCACGTCATATTTCACATCAACAATGATGCTATTTACAATGCAATCCGTGACCTATCAATCAAATCAGCCCTGACAATGAAACTCGTGCACCATCTCATTGCCCTAGCCTGCTGCCTTGATTTCTCATTTTCTTCTAGTTGGTTATCTTCTGCTGCCAATTCAATTGCTGATGCTGCCTCCCGTTTCTCTTTCTCACGCATGTTCTCTATTGCCCCGTGGCTGAACCTCAAGCCCTGCTCAAAACGCCTCCATCTTGGTGGTACAAACAGCATCGGCACCTTCCCAAAACCGTTGCATTCTATTTATAGCATGGCATTGCTGCAAGTACACAAAAAACCTACTCAACAGGGCAATGTCAATTCATACAGTACATCCAGCTCCACAGCCTCTACAACGGAGATGGCTCCATCATCCCTGCATTCCAGTCCGCGATCCTCTCATGGGTGGCAAGCCTCGGCGGACATGTACAGCCCAAAACAATTAAATCATATCTCACAGCAGTCAGGTCCCTTCACACAGATGCAGGCCTCCCCTTTGACGCCACCAACTCCCCCCTTGTACAGCGCCTCATCCGCGGCATCAAGCGCTACCACGGGGAAAAAGAACGCAGGCCAGTCCAGCCAACCACCCTCCCTATCCTCACCGCGCTCCTCTCCCAGCTGCAGCCCAGCATCACCCCTGGGCACACGGTCCTCTACGCTGCCTGCTGCCTCGCGTATTCAGGACTGCTACGCAGCGGAAAATTCACAGCGGGAAAGGGAGGCAAGTTCAACCCCAGCCTCAACCTCGCCCGCAACTCCGTCACCTTCCTGCCTGATTTTGCCAATGCCACCCATGCCCACGTCACCCTGCCAGCTTCCAAGACTGACCCGTTCCGAAAAGGAGTCACCATCACAGTTGCTGCAGCGCCAGGCTGCCCCACTTGCCCCATCACCGCCCTTAAAGCCATGTACACAGAACTCCCGTGAGGCCATGATGCACCTCTCTTCGAGCAGCCAGACGGAGGACCCCTGTCATATGCCTTCTTTGTCAAGTCCATTTGGGAGGCTCTCACATTCGCTGGCCTCAAACCTGACCTCTTCGCAGGACACAGCTTCTGCCACGGTGCTGCCTCCAAGGCAGCAACTGTGGGATACTCTGACTACAAAATTCAACTACTCGGCCGCTGGCGCAGTGATGCCTATAAACTCTATGGAGAAAATGACACAAACTGCATCCTCCAGCTCTCGTTTCTCCTCCATTTGGCCCACACTCAAGTCACCCCTTTTGAACCTCCAGCTCTGCGGGGTTTTACAGCTCTGGCTTGAGTTTTCGACCTCTCCCAAGGGGTCGGCTTGAGAACTTCTCAGATTCAGAAAAATCAATCTTTTTTCTCACGCAAACGTCGCGCATTACTGAGAACTCAAAATGAATTCAAGAACATCTCAAGGACCTTCTCTAACAAGAATCAAATGACTGAATTAATGGATTGGGCAAGAGTGTGGAGGTGGTTGCCCAGAGTTAATTCAGACATCAGACCAACTACTGATTTCATCTTATTTCTTTACCATCTCCTTATCATTACCTCTCTCACCTCTTTGTCTCGAACGCTTTAGCCACCGGCCACTGGCCACTGGCCTTGCGCTTTGTACTTACTCTTTCATTGTTTCAATCCACTTATAAACCCACGAGCGCAGCCAGGAGAACTTGTCGTCTCACACTGCGCTTGCAGGTACGTATCCCATACTATTATCTACGTCATCTCACACTGCGCTCGCAGATCATTGATTAGTCTATTTTGTAGATTGAATCATTCGCATCCCCACCTACCAATCCTCAGTCCAGTATAATCGACTATATTTCACTGTACCCAAGTAGATCAAGTAAGTTTAAATCTACTCAGACAGTAAGTATCAGTGTGTAGTCAATGTAGTGTTTGGTTACTCACCCTCAGTCTCATATAATCAACTGAGGGTGTAGTCTATCTATGGCATGTATTTATAGGTATCTGTAACAATGGTAATTGTCAAGGTCTTTTGGGCCATGTCAAAGCATCTAGTGCAGTGGCCATCCAACAAAGGAGTATGTGTGGTGGCACTTACACAATTGTTTCTTGTCCAACACTCTTCCTCACCATGTATACTCCTCTTCACATTGGAACATGGCGCTACCACAGGCCCAAGCGAGGTCACAGGTATTGGAATGTGGGTTTTGGTAGTGCTTTGGTAAAGATGTCAGCGGTGTTCTCTTTGGAAGGAGTCCTGTGCAGGACTAGTTTGTTGGATTGGACGTGTTTTCACAGAAAATGGTACTTGATATCCACATGTTTAACTCGAGTGTGAAGGAGTGAGTCTTCAGATAGAGCAATGGCAGAGTTGTTGTTGCAGAATATACGAGTCGGTGCAGTAGTAAAGTCAGTTTCAATGTCTTTGAGAAGCACTCTGAGCCATATGCACTCCTGAGCGCACTCGAAGGCTGCCATGTACTCAGCTTCGCATGAGGATGCTGCCACTGTGCATTGTTTTCTCACAACCCATGAGATTGCCCCATACTCTAAGTTCCACATGTATCCTCCTACACTGCACCTAGTGTTTGGGTAGCTCGCCCAATCCAAGTCTGTAAAGCTGATGAGATCTGTTATTTCACCCCCTAGATGAAGCTGTAGGTGCCATGTACCTTTAAGGTATTGGACCAGATATATAGCAGTGTTCCAGTGCAGAGAGGTGTATGAGTCAAGGTATTGAGTGAGTTGTTAGATGGCAAAAGCGATGTCTAGTTATATGGAGATAGTGAGGTATAGTAGGCAGCCAATGAGTTGTCAGTAAGGAGTTTGCTCAAGGGTCTGGTGCTCCTCCTGAGGTAGTGTGTTGCAATCAATGCACCGCAGTCTAGAGTTAGGATCCATTGGCTGTGTGAGGGGATGGGCATCTTTCTGACTAAATTGAGTTATGATTTTGTTGATGAGTGCAGTCCTTGCAAAGAGTTCAAGCTGTTTGTATATATTTGCCTGCCTTGATGGATTCTTGAACTGCCTTTTGCATCTGGGAATAGTGCGCCTTCTGGATTAGCTCTGGCTGTAGGAATTGGAATATGAGTAGATCTGCATAGCTGTAGTTGAGTGGGAAGCTGTTTGTGAAAATTGGGTTGCAGTTGGAAAGTTGGCACAGAAGCAGGTGTGAAGTCATCATCAAGTATATCTGGCTGTGCTTCGTGATTGACAGTTGTTTTAGAAGCAAGTAGATGATCTTTTGGTGGATTCAATGCAGAGAGTAATGGCTGGGGATCACTGTCATGGCTCTCACAGAACTTTATATAGTATGTTTCATCAATTTTTCTTGTGCTTTGTTTGTAGCATTTGTATGCTTTAGAATTCTGGCCATATCCAATGAGAATGCATTCAATAGATTGAGCTTATATCTTTGAATTATGTGAATTCAATATTAGCATGAAGGCCTTGCAACCAATTTTCTTTATATAGGAGTAGTCAGGTCTATGCTTTGTCCAGGCTTTGTGTGGAATGATTCCTTGAAGGGATTTCATGAGTATTCTCTTATGTAGATGCAAAGCCATGAGATAAAATTTATCCCACATGTTTGCTGGACATCCTGCTGCCAGGTGCATAGATTGGGCCTTGCCCATTAATGTCCTGTGCATGCATTTGACTCATCCAATATGCACAGATGTGTATGCTGTTCCAAACTGTTGTTCTGACCCCCTGAATTTGAGCTATAATTCTATCTTGTGTCCAATAAGTTTGCTATTATATTCTGTGTGATACACATCTAGCTATCTCTGAATCTCATTTTCTCTAGCAATTTGCCAAAGTTTGAGATGCACAAGTGTGTTGGCCTTCCATTTCAACAAGATAGTCCAGTGCTCACTTGTAAAATTGTCAATGAGGTTTATTATATATGAGTAGCTATTATAGGACACTATTGCCTATGGTCCTATCAGATTGACTCAAACAATTTCTAATCTACATGTTGTCTTCTGCCCCTTCTTCTGTACCTTTAGCATGGCATTTTAAGTTTGTTTGCCAATAATGCATGAGTTACGTTTGGGTGGTCTGGAGGGAAATATAGAGGGCATATTTGAAACTAGTCCAGCTTTTGCCATCTCCATGATAGTCTTGTAATTGGCATGCCCAAGACAGTGATGCCAAGTTTCCAGTCTAGTGGTGTGTGTGGATGCAAACATGCAATGTTGGGTGAATGCATTGTTGAGTTCTAGGATATAGAGTTGTTTATTGGGGTGAGTGGGCCTTAGGCTACAAGCACATGAGTTGATTGATCTAGAATTTGAATGGTCTTGTCATTGAAGGTAAAGTCTAGGCTTGGTTATGAGGCAAGTGAGCTGATAGATATGAGCCAGACACTGGCATTGGAGATATAGAGTGTATCTTCAAGAAGGATATTGGCATCTTTTGCTATATGCAGGTGGATAGTGCCTATACCTATTGCTGCTATCAAAGAGCTTTCCAGATCTTTCACAATGCGAGGTGCAATGGATTGGAGAGTAAAGAAGTCATTGCAGCATGGGGATATATGGACTGTGGTGCCTGTGTCTACTAGAAATGGGATATTGTTGATAGATGTGAGTTGACTGTGTTTTTGCTGAGTTACTAAAACGACGTTAGCAATTGGAATAGTCTTGCTAATCTTTGTAGAGTACTTGTTCTAGTCAACATTGATGGTAGCTTCATTGATGACTATGAAGCCAGTAAGTTCCTAGTTCTCTGTGCTGTGACTCAGTTCTAATGTTTCAATGCTCGCAACTGCTGCTATCTTGATAAACACAATGAGCTAGCCTAGCTATGTTTGATCCATATACCATAGCTTTCTTTTAATTCCAGTCACTGCTACAAACATCCTATTGAAATTTGCTTGCTTGTTCTCTTTTGAGGCTTTCTGAATGGCTTGAGCATTGGCCACTGATTTCCCTTGCATTCCTTGATTCTTTTGAATACAAAAAGGCTTTGTGTGTCCTCTGCATAGTGCTTGAGCAAGAAACAATTCTTGCAACATGTGGAGTTGAGGCTGTGATTGTGCTCAGGTATGTCCATGTTGCGAGGTTTGCTCTTCTCTTTTGCACTCAAGGCTGTTGCTTGACCAGACTTGGCCTTCACATTAAGTATGTTCTGAGCATTTTCTATGAGAAGACAAATAGCTGTGGGATTGCGGGGAGTTTGTTTGATGCTGTTGCTAAGGAGAGTATTTATAGCACTGCTTACTATCACAATTGAACAAGAAGAAATATGAGTCTGTGCACTTGTTGCAACAAAGTTACATTTGTAGTTTGTGCTTGCACTATATTGCTTGCACAAATCTTTAGAAATATATGAGCATGATGCACTTGCAGTTTTCTATACAAATAATATGTTGAATAAAGAGTTTCTAGAGAGGTGTTTCCTTTCTCTACAAGAAGAAGTTATTCTAATTGAGGAATATTCACACCTTAAAGCTCTTACAATTCCTGCAAACTATTAGGTGTCTGTTCAAAATCTGCCACTGACAATTGATGATGTAATAAATACACTTCTTGACTTTTTGCTAGATGAAGAATTAGGCAGTTCTATTATAATTGGACTTGATACCAAATGGAATGTTGAAGCTTCCCAGCCAGGTTATATTATAGAACAAACTGCTATTTTACAGATAGCACATGATATGAGTATATTTATTCTACAGGTATAATGTGCATGTTTATCATCTACAGTTTGCTGCTAAAAATTTAATACAGATTGGACAAATGATTGCAAGTAATCAACTACCTATAATATTGAAACAAGTTTTGACAAATCCCTAAATATTCAAAGTCAGACAACATGTCTCAAGTAATTTAAAGTATCTTGAACAAGCATGTCATTTAGATATTTGATTTGTTGGAGCTATCAATATTGCTGGACTTTCAAAAGATCAGCTTCTTGTTCTTACAGCCTGTGCTAGTCTTGCCAAGCTCCCTGTTGTTGTATTCAATCAACATTTAAGTAAAAATGTCATTGAGCAAGTAAGTACTGCATGGGACTTCAGAGCAAGTACACTATGCAGCATTAGATGCATATGCTTATCTTGCTATCTACATTGCTTTATTAAGTATTCCAACTCCTCAATCTCTATTTGAACAACCAGTTATTAGAGCACAGGTTTTTTTATTAAGTGGTGATAGGACCCATCTGTTAGCTCAAGGAGTTTCTCACCTCATACTTGCAATGCACATTGTATGGATATTAATATCACTCAATTACATGCTATAATCAAGGTTCACAAAGTTCACATTCCAAGTACTCTGGTTTCTAATAGTACATATACAAAAAGAAGTGTAAATAGCTATGAGCTTCTACTTTCCGATATTGTTTCTCTTTGCAATTATTTTCAATCTTCAATATCCTTATTTGAGCCATCAATTTTAAGCTCTCAGTCTATGTTTGCATCACAGTCTTATACTCTTAGACATGCACCAGAAGCACAGCTCTCATCAAAGATTGAGTCCAAATTGTCAATACAGGATACAAGTGAACCTGAGAAATTTCTAGCCATGAATAATGAAGATGAAGGGTCAGAGCCCAGTTTTGGAAGCATACTTGCTGAAGCCTGCCAATTACTTTCTCTAGCTCATGAGCAGCCTGATCTCAACAGGTATGAGCTTGATTCTACTAGTCAATGCAAAGAAAACAAGGCACTTTGTAGTTTGAAAATGGATAAATAGAACACACACATTTGTCGTTGGATGCTAAAGGATTCTTTTCATGTATTTAACATGTTTCACATTATTGCAGCTCATAGATTGTTCTAAGACTTTGCTATTGCACTTTGCAATGCTATTTTCATATGAGACTCTGAAAACAAGGCACAGATCATTGCATGGGACCAATCTCAGAATTCTATCTAAACTTAGGACCATATTCTTTTTATACGTTCAGGCTGGCTTTGTCAAAAATGTAAACAAATAATTTCTTCAGCAAAACAGCTTTTTCCTGTTGTCAAACATGTTTTCAAATCATATAGTCTCTGAAAGAATGCAAAATCTGAGCTTCTACTCTTCAATTCTGCAGCTTGGGCAGTTGCTAAAAATGTTCTTCTCCTCATTCAGAAAGAGTATCTTTCTGATTCACCAGGTATTGCACTGTTCTATCAAGTTGAAGTAGATGCTAAGACAGGACTGTTACTTTATTGTTGCATGCAAAGTACCAACATGACTGAGAGCGGCATTTAAACACATCTTTGTTCTTGACTCTCAACATCTGGTGCATCTATCTAGCATGCTCAATGTTGTTTATTGGATTTTAGTTTGAGGCACAATCTTTTGGTACAGTTTACATATTATTACATCTTTTTAAATTGGCTCATAGTCTTGTTAGATCAGAACATTCAACAGTACTGGGCAATACTATATTGGTCACTATAGTATTTGGATCATTAACAAAATTCAAGAAATGACCTCACTTGTTCAACCAATGCTAGTGATTTCACTATTTATGATTGGCTGAATCAATAAAAACCTCTATAAACTCATGACTGAGACTTTTGAAGTTCTTTTCATTCTTCTTAAAGTTCAATTATTGCTTGGAATGGGTGCATACCAACCCTAGTTTGCACTCATGTTAATGTCATCATTATCTAGCATTAAAGCAAGGCATCCAAAAACCTGTTCTTCCTATATACAATGCCAAGGAGCGTGATTTTTTTTGTCAATTCATAACAGGTAACAGTTCTTTCAATGATTTTGTAACAGGCCCCAATTGGGAACAAGCTGTTTTACTATAAAATAATGCAGCTAAAACACAAAATGAAATTTTATACAAGGTAGAAAAATGATTTTTATCTGAGCTGAATGCTAATCTACAAATGGAACAGCTCACAAAACAGCTCAAAGTGTATTATAATAGTGATTGAAAGAGAAATAATAATATTATACAAATAAAATTGTTGATGATAGAGGTTTGAACATTTTTAAAGAAACTTTTTCATGATTCCCAGTAATCATTACTCGCTCTAAAGGCATCAGAGGTTGCACAAACATTGCATAATATATTTAAAGAGTTACAGGCACTTGCATTGAACACATCTAATGCCTCTTCTCTATATTTGCCTGCTTTATCAACTTTCCATCATTCTGAATTTTCTGGTTTGCACTCAAACCAACAAATAGTTCTTGCTTCAACAGTTACTTGCAAATGCGCTTGAATACTCTGCTGCCTCAGCTGTCAAAAAGAGGACAAAAATCATGCACCTGTCAGAAATGTAGATTAGAAGAATGTCAAAGAAGAAAGGAAGTATGCCTTTGTACTAATCTTTGTTGAGATTGTAAAAAATTGGTATATCAAGAATGGAATCTCAACCAACCAATAAGGCCATGCAATATGGCATGGAATGATTAGACCATTACTATAAATAGTTATTTATTTATTTATTTATTTATTTTTCCCACTTCAATCAATATTAAGCTGGAAGTCAAAAAGAAAAATTCTGCTTTATATAAGCTGTTTGTGAGCAGTGTTGAAGAGACTGTTAGGAGATGTTCTTTTTCACTTATATTTTCTTGCCTCAGATCACTCTTCTTTGAATTACTCAGTCCAGTGCCAGACCCCCTCAAACGTCAAGTTGGGCTGGGTTTCAAAAGAGGGGAAATTTAGCTATTATTTTTCTTCTCTTTTCAGACTCAGCTGCATATGTGATCTAAGCATGTGATTTTAGCAGGTGACCCAGACATGTGACCTGGACATGTGACCCCAACATGTGACTCAGGTATCATGTGACTTACCTGTATTTTCTTTAACACTTAGCAGGGCAGATCTTTAGACTTTTTCTCTTTGGATTTTTCTCTGCCAGGTGCGTAACTATTAATACTTATTTACCCATACATATATTAATATACTTTGGATTTTCCTCTGCCAGTTGTGTGATTAGCCACAACTTTCAGAGGTCACCCTTACAGAGACCATACTTGTTTGAAGAATAACTGAAGAACTAGAGCACTTCAAAGGCAGAAAATAGTATTAATAGATAGAGTTGGAAGAATATAAGCAGTAAGATGGAAGAATAAAGAAAGAAAGAAGGAAATGAATGAAAAAATAGAAAAGAAATAAAAAGTAAAATAAGGAGTCTCCTGACACTAACTACTACCTGCAGAACACATTAACAAGAACCAAGAAAATACAATAAAAGGGAAAAAAACTGAGACAAGCAGCAAACACTGCTGGTATTGAAAGATGTTTCTGTTGGAAAAAGTGTAAAAGGAATGTGTCATGCTATTTCTAATGTGCCAATTTCTAATAGAAAAAATCTTCAAGCAAAGAAAAGTACCTTTTTCTGTTGGAAATTTGCACATTAAAAATGGCATATTTTTTTACACTTTTTTCTATAGAAACATCTTTTAGTACTAGCAGTAAAAGACTAATAGGAGAAAAAATTATCCAGAAACTAGACTTGGCAAGGCACACTAATACAGCTAAACAATGAGGTCCAGTTAACTCAGCAACAGGCAATGGGCTAGATGGCTTGGCAATAGTCTATGCATGCAATAGAAGAGTATAAAAAGAAGGAAAAATGAGAGAGTCAAGCAAGCAATTACTTGCTACAGCTTGGAGTCCCCAAAAAGCAGATGTTTTAGGCCACAACTTTAGTTGACTTCTAGGCTTTGATTATATTATTATTTTGAGCTCAATTTTGAGTGACTTAAACATTCACTTCAAATTAAATTAATAAATTATGTTGTTTGCTGTAAGAAAGTATGCATTGTGGTGTAATTTAGCCCTCTATACATAGTGAATAAGTAATTGCAATACAAAAGTTTGGGTCTCAATTTTACTTGAATAATTTAATTGCCAGTTACATATTTTGCATTATCTGGAGCCCACTATGAAGGGGTTTTATTATACAAAACAAATGCTTTTTTTGAACCTCCATTTTAGAGTTCAACAAAAAGAAACATTAGTTTCAAATCACTTGGATCTTGATCCAAAATGCCTCAGGTTTCTACACCAAAGGTAAAACTACTATCTCAATCATGCAAAAGAGAGACATATATTGCTGGTAAAGCAGGCAAATCTTTCTTAGCTGATCTAGACACTGTACTCAGAAAATAAAAACTTTGAACTGAGCAAATAGCATCTAAAATACTAAAACTATTACTCACTGTTATAAAATCAGCTAGATTGACTAATAACATGAAACAATCTGTGCAATATAAAATGCTCTTGCTAAATAGCAGAAATGCTCCAAAGTTTAGATACAGTGAACTTTCAGAGGTGTGCTGATGTTTACAGTGCACGGATGGAGTCTTTGTTAGAGCATGTTGGTATCAACAATGATAGAAGAGGAAAGAAGAGGATTTTAGAATATATAGATGCACAGACTGAGCAAGAGTAGAGAGGCTTTGATGCTTGTAAGGAAGAATTCTTTTGGAGAGATTTTATAAAAGAAATTATAGGATCTTACTCAGAAGCAGTAGATAATATAAGCAGTGTTATTAACCTAGTTTGTATATACTGTGAACATGCTCATCTCAGTCATGGAATACAGAAGAAATCCATTCTTTAAAAAGAAGATTTAGAGCTTAAGAAAAGAAATTAGATATAGAGAATACATTTCTAGTAGACAAGTTTATGGGATGCTTCAATGCAGCCTTGGCTGAACAATAGAGGAGAGATTGAATATAAAACCCTGCTCACAATTGGCACAGAAACAATAAGTATAATTTGTCTGAAGTGTTGACTGTAGTGACAGCCCTGACAAATAGTACTTTTGTAAGCAATTCTTAGGAGAAAAAAGCAGAGAGCACTCAAAGATACATTGATACATCAAAAAAAAAGGAGTGAGAACAAAAGATAGTCAATTTTAAAGATACTACAGTGGCATTAGAACAAAAAGTCAACCAAAAGCCATGCAAGTAGAGCAGCTAAAAAAGCACAACAATTTTTTAAGTGCTGGTTACCAAAGTAGTGGACAGTATATAGAAGCAGCAGCAGCTATATCTCCAGCCCAGAAGAGTTATATCTACTGCTATTATTGCTGGAGTCAAGGCCACAGAATTATAGAGTATAATCAAGTAACAGCAGATATGCAGAAAAAATAGATTATCTTAGTAAATGGAAGAATTAGGCTACTCAAAAAGATTTCCTTACTAAAAAAACCAGCTAGTATTCTACTATACAAAAGAGTTAGCCAGTTATATATCCAATGTTGAAATCTGGCAAATAGCCAATATACTGTGAATGGCTTGACTGGACAAACATGTCTTTGACCAGAAAGGCCTAAGCCTTGAACAATGGACAAAAGGTTATATATATACTAGAAGGTAGCATAGAACATCCTTAGTTGATTATATAGAGACTGAGGGTGAGTACACATAAAGTTTACACAATAAACATTATATTTACAACTTGCATATAATAAATTCAACTTTTATAAGTTATGGGCTATTGCATTGCGCACTAGAAGACAAATCTGTACTTGAACAAATACTCTGTGAGATACTGCCTAGTTTTATATCTGCTTTTGACTGCTAGAATTGTCTTTTGATCAAATCTGTAACCTTAATAGCAATTTTTTTTTTGTTTTTTAGAAGCTTTCTAAAACATTATAATATTAGCACTGAATCTAAAACATCATAACACCAGCACTGAAAGACCAACTATCCAACATGCTTGAGACTCCATCTGCTATATGGATCACAAAAATAAAGCTTGTCAACAATAGCAATAACTCCACTGTGCTACTAGTGAAGAGAATTACATTGTCTTAGAATGGACACATTTTAGAGAAAAATGATGGCAAGTATGCAAACTGGGCTTTTATAATAAAACTAGAACTGTCTATGATATAGCTTTAAGACTATATCTTTAATCTACTACCTGCTTCACATGCCACTTATGAATTCCAAGCATACTATGCCTGGACTTCAAACAAGCAACAATCCTGCACTATTTTGAAGAAAGCAATATCTGCATTTAAGCAGAAGATGTGCATAAACTAAGAGAACTTAGTAGCTCTTTGAATCACCTGAAAGATTGACATGATGGCACTGTTCCAATAAGGCAGATTTAGCTCTTATAGAAAGCACTGACAATAAAGTATTCTTTGATGGAGCTGCTTATAAAAATGGTTCACAATATCTTTGAGAAATTTGACTGTGCATTTGATGCTGGTGATGTCACCAAAAAACTCTCGAAGTTGATTGCTATACTCTCTTTCCTATTCAACAAATTATTTGCACACATTTAATCAATTATATTGTAAGATTTAGACAAAAGTAAAGAAACCTATGAACCTATAAAGATCAGACATTTTTTTTGAAGAGAATAGACACTTCTGAAAGCTGACTGATTTTAGTGCCAACTGATATCTTTCCAATAGCACTGCTAGCTACAAGTCAAAAAGACAGTAAAATTACATACTCTGTCTATAAGACTGAAAAATGTGCTATTTATATCTATACAAGCCATACTGCACTATGATGTATTCTAGAAAATAATGCAATGGCTAGAAAGATGTTAGAAGAATCTAGAAAAGCACAACTTTTTTTTTATAAGAAGTGTGATAAAAGCAAGAAGAAAATATTCAAGGTTATACTCATGCTTTCTAAAAGAAGTGCTTTTACAATCAAAAAGAACTCTGACACTATTGCTGTATACTTAGCCACACAGATCAGGAAGTCCACTACTATAAATACAATAAAATTTGCAGAACTTGTCTCAAACAATTATTGGAATCAGATATATTAACAGATATCAAGGCACTTGAAGTTGACGCTTGAATTGTTTTTAAAAAGGAAACAGCAGTTTAAAATAACCATCACACTGAATTCAATCCCCAACTTGCTTTGTTATGCAAAGATGCTATATTTTTTTTTAAAAAATTTAGGAGCTACAATCTGCATTTTTTCTAATATTAAGGACTTTGTCACTATTACATCAGTTTAGCACTGCTCCATTCAAGGCATTAGAGATTCAGCTATATTTTCAACTAGAGTAAGCACTACCTGTCTTTACATTGCAGGAGGAGGATATTTTAATCTTAAAGACACAGTCTATGTTCCAAAGTCCATGTTTAACTTCTCTCCATAAGCAAGCTAGTTAGACACTTCAACATGTTAGCTACTTTTGACAACTTAAAGGCCATACTACCTGATAGAAATGAAAAGACAGTAGTGTCAGCCATCTTTAACTCTGCTTGAGGCCTTTATGCTCTCAACCTTTCTAATGGACCAGGCATTCAGAGTAATAAGTTTTTCAACTATCTGTCAAGAGACCAGTCCTTGACTGTGTCCAACTCTATTCCAAGCTTAGTACAAGGGTGCACCCACTCCTATCCCATCCATATGACTGCTTGGCCCACTCTTTTTCTTTCCATCTTCTAGTAGTCAGCCTTGATGAGTTATATGCATGGATCTTACTTAGCTTTGATTATTATTAGTTATACTTCATTATATACTGCAGCCCAATTAGTTAAACAGTATTAGTAACTATACAGCCACCAATGTAGTATAAATAGGCAGCCTGTAGATAGAATATCTCTAGACTAAACAATAGCAGTATTTTCCTGGCCTATTCATTGAGTCAACTGTAAGCTTTTTAGTAACGTCCAACTCTCTGCCTGTTCTACCTGCTTCTTACCTGACTCTTGCTTGCCTCTGTGCCCACCTGACTCTCGCTTGCCACTTGCATTGCCTGCCCTGTAAAAGGAGTTCCACAAATGTTTAGCTTTGCTCTTACACTACCACTTTTAGCACTTTTGACTAAGATATGCAAACTATTAGTTTATAATTGAAATGGCATGTGCATGCATGATCCAAGGTATGCTCTTGTCCTTTCTCTAAACCTCCAAAATATGATCATTGCATCCTGGATAAACAGACCTGGATGCCTATACTAAAAAAGAGGAAAGAGAGCAAGGAGCATAGAACTACTAGAAGATCAAAAATAGTCTGAGTAGATTTGGCTAGGCAAATGGCTGTTATTTTTAGGACTGGCAATAACTATGTAATAATATTGTTGACAACTATACAAATAAACTTTAGTCTATATCTTTAAAAGCTAAGAGTAACAGTTTTGACAAATTGTAGCAATTAACTACAAATAGAACAATCTTGCATGTATTATGCAGTAGCTAAATCGGACTGAATTATCAGATTAGACTAAATACATTGTGAATACAAGATGTTACTATTATATAATCTACTAGCACACATTACAGATGCATGCATACTACTAATAATAGCAATAAGCAGGTCACATACATGCATACAATGATAAATAGTAACTCATTAATTATATACTCTCATTTTAGACCAATATACAGTCTAGTATAAGTGAGAGTATCCTAACTCTAGCCATGGCATCCTAGAAATGAACTATCAAGTGATACAATTGCATTAGCAGATAAAATTGTTGTGATTACACAACAAACTCTAGTCAAGATGCATTTTCAATGCATATTAATTAGCTGGAGTTTAGTTGAGCTCCAATAGTACTAAATAGCCCATTCCTTACTATTTGTAAGAGTAACATCACACAGTAAATGCATATGCATGTGCATCAGCAGTGTAGTAATATGTAAATGATAAGAGCATCAATAATACTGTGTATTGCAAAATAAGAATACAACAAGCTAAAATAAAAAAGAAATATGTGCTGTAAAGTGCATGCAGTATCAATAATACATTTTAAGTTAGAAACTCGAAGTTACCTAAACTACAAAAATAAGATAGTGTTTTTCAATCTGTTTTTGTATCCAGTTCTACTCTATCTACATTCATTGTTTTTGCCTCCTCCTCTAGTGCAACATTAATTGCAGTAAAGAAAGGCTCTGATTCTGTCTTTGGTGAGATTGTTGTACTCCTTGCAGCAGTAGCATCTACTATAATTCAATTAGTTAGTGTGATATTAGTCATAGCTCCAATAGTTGGCATTGTACTGTGCACTAGTAATCACTTCTAGAGCTAACTTACATTTGAGTATATTCCAATATAATAATAGAGACTAGTGACTTTAGAACAATATTATTTGTGCTTTTTTCAGCGCATTTGAATAGAAGGCAGTAGTAGTCCTTTTCAGATATTTCATACTATCTATTCTATTGAGAAATGGCTAGTAGAGTTCTATATACCTCAAAGCACTATAAGTGCTTATTGTCAACATCTTTAAAGACATCTATGGATATAGTGGACTAGTAGAACTGTTGTTCCAAGTAGACTATATTGTAAGTGTATGCATGATCAACCCAGTTCAGTAAGATACAATTGTGAGAAGTTCTACATCTAATTGTCAGATATATAAACTTGGTGAAGTAGAATTTGGGCCTTATATTGGGCTACAAATGGACAACCAGAGTTAGCCACATTGTAGGCAGTTATAGCCTTCTTATACATTCTTAGTTATGCTAAAATAAGCACAAGCAGATAGACAAGAGTAGTTTTTTCTATGCTGTTGGTGCATAAAGCTTAATAAAGTGCAAACTCAAAAGAGACTTTGCCAGTGCATTCAGTAGGCAAAATCTACTGCAATACCCTGCCAGATATTCTTCAACTTTGGGCAGCTATAAATCAGTATGTATTACACTAGTTAGTCTAGATTAAATAGTGTTTTTGAGTTTAGTGCATGCATAATGTCTAACGCCAAGGTATTATTATCCTTTGTATACAAAAGGTGTGAGAGACATGCTATTGTTTGACAAGGGCCATGTTCTCTGGTTCTTGCATTGGATTGACAAGATTTTGATACATAGAATTGAACATCAACAACTTCATCATTTGGTTGTGCAATAATAAGTTGCATTGCTGTGTAAATATTTGAAGTTCGGTGATTAGCATATACACAACAATATAGTTGCAACAAGGGATATAGGAGTTGTTGTAGTACTAAAGAGCTATTTCAACTTATAGAAAGTGCAGAGAAAGCCTCTGCTTATGAACTTGTATATTATTGTCCATGAAATATCTATAGACTTGCTAGCAGAAAACTCAAAGGCTGCAGCACAATTTGCATTAGCACCTACAAAGACAGTATTTATCTAGTACAAATATTAAAGGCATAAGCCTAAGCCCTGACAAAAGCATGCATTCAGCTGTTCAATATTGAGCAGCCTCCAAACTTTTACTCCTAAGCCATTGGAAATATGTTCCAAGGAATTATTCTGTGCTTTGTGCATTAGTGCAGCTGCTGCTGAGCCGTGTTTGCCTTCTTTTTGGTGAGCTTTTTGTTTTGCTAAATATGCTAGAAGCGCTGTTGTCACGACCCGCCACAGATCCCCGGGACTCAACCCCGGCCCCAGGACTCCAACCCTTCCCAAAACAACCCCCACGACCACCCCAGGCTCGGACCGCTACCCGGCCAACCCCCTTGGCAGCCCCCGGCCATCACCGCCCATCAGCGCCCGTCACCGCCACCAGCCACCGCCACTCGCGGCATCCCCGGCCATCACCGCCCGTCACCGCCACTTGCAGCATCCCCCGGGCCATTGCCGCCCGTCACCGCCACTCGCGGCATCCCCCGGGCCATCACCGCCGTGACCGCCACACCCATGCTGGCACCACCAGCTATCCCCAGCCCACGCCGAGACCCCCATTGCACATCACGCATCACGATCACACCCCGCCACCCGCTCCCGCTCCCTCCTTACCGCCCCGCCACCACGTGTCTCCGCGTTCCCGGTACAAGACCTCCACGCCGCGTGACATGTCTCAACCTCACCTCGTGTGGCCCCCGGGTCTCACCCCAAGCCCCGGTGCCGCACCCCGCTACTGGAACCTGGACCTGGATCCCGGGGCCTACCTACTGTGTAGTATATAAGTCGTGGAGTAGTAAGTAGTACTCTAGTCTTGATATTACCGTAACCCGTATTGTTCTGTGTGTTTCGTCTCGATCTTATTC
>JAGGAP010000293.1:0-39257 GCA_017657235.1 Termitomyces sp. T73sscA | reverse complement strand
AAAAAGTTATGCATTTTCTTAACTTTTGAAATAAGAAATTATTTATATATTTCATAAGGAAAAAGGACCTAGAAATGGCATGACACACTTCTTTGTCCCTTTTTCTGATGGAAATAGGTTCTGGCGCCAGCAGTGATTATGACGTGCTTTTAAAACTCACACGACGGTCCGGGTACTAACTATCGCCTTCAAGTAGAGTAACTGGTAGAACGACTCGGCGAGGACGGGCGCGAATTTTGGTGGCAGGGGAAGATACTTATGATGTAACCACTGATATGTTAACTTATCTCTTCACGGAGGTGACGGAGCAAATTTTTGAAGTTGATCGGTCCGGCATCCCGCCCCCTTATTGAATTAGCAATCCATTTTCACAGTGTCTTACAAAGATTATCTGCCCACAAGTTCTTCTGACAAGTATACGTGTTTAGCGATGGGCCTCTTGTACCTTGGGACCCCTCTTACATGGGACGAAGCCAAGAAATACGCGGAACACGTACGATTTCACGGAATAACCCAATTTTTAAACACATGGGATCGTCTCAAGGATAGGCACGGTGACGAGTTGCTCTGGGGTGATGAGGTGTGCCCTTTACAGCGGATGCCTATCGTTTTCTGATCCTTTTTCGAAGATAGAGTATATGGTTGTTTCGTTCGATGGAGATCAGAAAAATGCGAAATTATCATTGCGCCAGACAGAAATCCTCGCCAAACTGAATACCATCGTGAATGACATGTGTATCAGTTGTCCCGCCGAGTAGGTTGAGCATCCTTCCGCGAGACACTTTTCATGACTATCGCAGGGTCTCCGTTCCCGCTTTTCATCCTGAATATGGCAGATACATGCTCGAATCCACCCCAGGGTCACCTTATACTGGATCTATACCCGATCTTCTTGCAGTTGAGGGCAACATGCGTTATCGGTGGGCATAGCGTTTCCCACCGATACTATACTGACATTCAAAACATGTTAAGGCGGACCCTTGCCCGTAAACATTTGAAGCTCAACGAAGTACCAATCACATTTACATCATTCCCTCGCCTTGGTGTTCAAGGTCAATTCACCGAACCATATTATGATCCATCGGACGCCGTTTCAAGCCATAGTCTCTTCTTGCCAGAAGAGATTACCAATCCGCATGCTCGTTTTCCGTAATATCGACTTTTCCAATTCGTGATTACTCGCTCATGCTTATCATGACAGCACTCTCACAGCGAACATCAGGCGCAGGAGGGGATCGAAAGTTGCGATCAATCTGCCTCTTTTCATCGATTCCCAAACGTCCCAACCTTTCATTGATGCTTCTATACCTTGGAATCGTTGCTTGTACCCTGAGGATCCGGGTATGCTTAGTGAGAGCATGTTGTATCAGGACTAACATGTATCCCTTTCAAGAGGCCAAAAACGGTGCCGCTCTTCCTAATCATATATATCTCGATGCAATGGGGTTTGGCATGGGCTGTTGCTGTCTTCAATTGACTTTCCAGGCGTGCAACGTTTCGGATGCTAGACGAATGTACGATGGTTTGATACCCCTCGGGCCAATACTTGTTCGTCGCAACCAACATCCCACATTATCGTAAGCTGATCCATAATTTAGTTAGCCTTGACAGCTGCAAGTCCCGCTTACCGAGGATTACTCGCAGATGTCGACTGTCGTTGGAATGTCATAGCTGGCAGCGTTGATGACCGTACAGAAGAGGAACGTGGATTAAAGGTAGGTTGCCTGACCATTGAATTTCTTGGATCTCATAATAGACACCGTTCCCAGCCCTTGAAGAATGACCGTTTTAAAATTCCCAAATCTCGATATGATAGCGTTGACTTGTACATCTCGAATGACTGGATTAACAGACCGGAATATAATGACAACTACTTGCCTTATGACCAGGATATATATGATCGTCTGCGGAAGCACGGTATGTGTCACCAAAAGAAATAACAATATATCTTGACCCATCTAAAGGACTGGACGATTTACTGTCAAAGCATATGGCCCATCTGTTCATTCGCGATCCTCTTGTTGTGTTTTCTGAGACAATAGATCAAGACGACAGCTCTAGCACCGATCATTTTGAGGTTGGATAAAATTGCAACATGATAAAATCGCCAATCTCATTTTCGCCGCAGAATATCCAGTCTACCAACTGGCAGACGCTTCGCTTCAAGCCTCCTCCTCCTAATTCTTCGATTGGCTGGCGGGTCGAGTTCCGTAGTATGGAGGTTCAAATCACGGACTTCGAGAATGCGGCGTTCGCTGTCTTCATTGTTCTCATTTCCAGAGCAATCCTCAAATTCAATCTCAACTTTTACATTCCAATTTCCAAGGTAATCTGCATGAGCATACTTTTTAATTGTTTATTCCAATTGACATTCTTTCAGGTTGATGAGAACATGCAAAGAGCTCAACGAAGAGACGCTGCACGATCAGGAAAGTTCTATTTTCGGAAGGATGTTTACGCTGTTCGTCAGAGTGGTGCCTCCAGTGCTGCTTCGTCATCAGGTTGTAGTTCTCCGACAGAAAATGCTCCTGTGAAGGAGAAGAAACTGCGGAATTGCTTCCCGCCACTTCCACTCCCCGAGAACGGAGTATCACATGCAAGACCGGTAGAAGAAGAATACGAGGAAATGACTATGAATGAGATCATCAATGGCAAGGTTCGCACCCATCAAATGATTTGAATTCAGAGACTCAGATCATCTTGAAGGGCGATTCTTTCCCAGGTCTACTTCGCTTGGTGTATGATTATCTGGAAACGCTAGACGTTGATCAAGAGGCTTCCGCAATCATCGAAAAATATATAGACCTTATAAGATGTCGTGCAAATGGTGAGTAGCTGAGCTCTTCGAGATGGATGTACGGACAGTTTTACGGTCTGCCAGGATCACTCCAAACCCCCGCAACTTGGATTAGAAATTTCATTCGCTCCCATCCAGACTACAAGCACGACTCCGTTGTGAGCCAAGAGATAAACTATGACCTCATGGTAGCCGTAGACGAGATGTAAGGCTTCCTGGTGATTTTGCTGCTTGCTCTGATCCATTTTCGATCCAGCGAACGTGGAGTTAGACGCGAAATCGATCTGTTACCCAGGGATTATACGGGAGGAGATCAGGACAAGGGCAGATTATAGAACGGGTTTTTTATTTCGTATTATAAAAGTAACTATTTAATTTTTCGGCATTGTCCGGTAGCAAATCCGTCCGTAAACACACGGTCGAGTGTGACCTTGTCGACAAATGTCCTCTCTTCGATTCCTCACTTCCGCTGCCCGCAGGGCGTCTTCGCTGAGAACACTTGGACGACGCGGTTACGCTGAAGCCAATGACAAACTCAAGCTTTCTCTTGTCTTGCCCCACGAAGTATGGTCGCGTCCGCCTCTCGACAATTCTCGCAACTGACTGGCGTTGCCATAGTCTATCTTCACGTCTACAGACGTAGTTCAGGTGAACATTGCTGCCGAAGCGGGTGACATGGGTATTCTAGCCAATCATGTCCCTTCTATCGAACCTCTCCGCCCCGGTGTCGTTGAGGTTATCGAAACAAATGGCGCATCAAAAAAATGGTTCAGTATGTCAAGCCATAATACATTATCACGTCTTCTTACCCTCTTTGGAACCCTCAGCGTCTAGCGGTTTTGCTACCGTTCACCCAAACAACAGACTAACCATCAACGTTGTGGAGGCCGCTCCTTTAGAGAAATTCTCCTTAGAAGTAGGGGTAGACGTGACTTCCAATTTTCCTCACTGATTTATTCCGTATTGCAGGCCGTCCGTGCCAATCTTGCGGAGGCGTTGAAGGTTGCGTCTGGTAGTGGCTCCGAAGCAGATAAGGCAGAGGCACGGGTGGAAGCAGATGTTTACGAAGCCCTGCAACATGCTCTTGCAAAATAATCTATTCTCATAGATGTTGTATACAACAATTTGGAGACGAGAAGGAAATCGTTTTGAGAGAACGTGTAATGACTCTGAGGCATGGTGTGACCTCAGTGATGGCCGTGACCAATCTTTGTTCCCACTCATATCCTCGTTCTCACATGCGCATTCCTTCGACCGTGTTTGATAAAGACCTTCTCGAGGATGAGCCTTTCTCGTCCGGATTCCTTGCGCTTGGTTCTGGTGACTCTCGCCGTTCAAGAAAAATGGAGATTAATAGCTTCCTCAATGACATGGCAGTGGGATTAGAAAGCGATCAGGTTACTGCGTAATTTTTGCTTCTATCATATTCCTTATTTTGCTTTAGATTCTTGCAGCGGACACCTGGACTCGAATGGCTTTTAAAGCGTCTTCATCAGAATGCAAGAAACGCAAAGTTAGACCGAACTCGAAAACGCGTCTAGTCTTCGTAAAGTTCTACTGGCACCTTTCAGAATACAATCTAGATCGAAAGGAAGACGGTGCTGCTAACTTCCTGCGTCAGGAACTTTCAAGTCGGGGATATGACTATACCCCGGTTTTTTGTACCACAACTAGTAGGACGAACATCTCCAGAAGAAAACTCCGTTCATCTTGTTGTATCACAAGTAGCGCCAAGGGAGAAGTACTTGATGTGAAACCCCGACGTACATCCATTCGGTCTGAACGCGACAAACATAGTGGTGCCGGTTTTCAAGGCGCCCAGACTCGTTCGGACAGATTCTCGGGTCCCCTTAAGGTTGATAATGCACTCCAGACAAAGTCTTCAATGTCACAAAAAACATCGTCCCACTCTCCAATAGCTCTATCCCGGCAAGGCACAAATTCCTTTCAATTGAGGACTACCCCAAAGCTGCCAGAGTCTCCGAAACAGCCTTTAGTGTTTCTGTCCAACGAGGAAAACAATGCCGTGCGCGATAGCATGGTTCTACCTCCACCAGTAATGGATTTTTGTGCAGACCCAAATCAGGACAATCGTCCCACTGAACATCATGAAAAGGATGATATAGCAATGTCATCGCCAGAAATGTTATATGAGAAGTCAAACGTTGGTATATTTTCTTCTTCTACAACCCCACCAAGTCCTCTGGCCAATGATTCTCAACCTGAAATCTTGTTCGACACCGCTCTCAGCGGAGACCTATTAACATCTCATATTCCGGTACCTTCAACGGCCCACAACATATCTTCGGACGGGACATTATTACTTGAGGGCCAAGATGTTTTGGAGCCAAGTCCCGAGGAACGCGCCCACGTTCTGATTTCCAATAGTCTATTGGATCAAACCAATCTATGTCTTAGTACTGTCAAGCCGCCACTGCCGTATTATCCTCCTATTTGGGCACAGGTAGTTATGAGTTTCGCTTGATATATAGAAATTCGAGGCTCAATCTTTACAGTCTCGCCAGGAGGTGTGCGAATCCTTCGATTGGTTTCGCAGTTACCAAGGAGGTGTATATTTTACCAATGACCATGTCAAAGGCTATCTTCTAAGTGCATTTTCTTCCATGTAATATTTGCTGTTTAAATAGAGGTTCTGTCTGACATCCCTCGTATATAGGCACGATATCTTTAAGCACGATGGCCGACTCATCATATCGCATGGGTGAGTGATTTCAGCTGTATTCGATTGGCTCTGGTTTTGATGGTTTTATAGAGGAGGGAAAGCAGAAAGTACACACAAGCATCAAGGGAAGTCGATCACACATGCAGCCGATGATCAAAACGCTCAAGACAAGTCGATCCGGGCCTTGCTCACGAACTACAGGGAATCTCGGCCTTTGGTTCTTCTCATTGACGACAAATATGCGTTATTCCCTTACGATCTTCGATCCAAAGCAATCACTTATGCAGTACTCGGATTTTACACAATTTCACATGCCTGGGGTCAGTTGCTCTGGAAGCATGTTCACGCTCACTTTTAATGCTAGTTGCCACAGCGGAATATCAGCCTGCTGAGAACGTGCAAGGGCGTGTGGTCAGGTATAAATTTGCATTTCAGTGGTGCGATGGACAGGTATGAACTTCAACACAGTGAAGGTTGCATTGCGTCTGACCAACTTATAAAGGGTCAGCCATGGTGGATGAATCCGCCTTCGAAAGACGGATCTCTTAGCTCAACTGGCGATCAAAACTCTTTTCGTGATGTTCAGGTCGAGAGCCAACAATGGCCTTGCGGACCTAGTGCTTATGCTGATGTGCTTGGAGCAGCTCAGGATTTTCCCGGTTTGTGTCAGTAGGCTTGAAGATTGACACCAGATCTCCTAATCGTATCTCGCCCCCAACAGCTAAAATCACAAAAACAAGACTCGCCGTCCGTATGTGAGTCGCTATCATCGCATTCAATTTGATAAATGGTTAGAGTCCGTATCTAGACCACAAACAAGTGACGATGTGTATATCACATGTCCCACCTGTAGCCAAAAGTCACCGAAGGTTTATGAGCGAGATTGGGTATGTCTTTACCCGGATTGTCCCTCTTTTTGGGTCGATACCGAGTCTCGCCGTTATTTACCATACAATCTCACCTATGATCCCAAATTTCTGCAACTTTCCAAGCCATATATACTACCACTTAATCTCAGAGATATCCGTCCAACACCCCCTGAAATAGCACAAAGATACATTGGCACGACATATGCGTTCACTAGAGGACTGCACTGCCGTAATTGCGGTAGATTATCCTGTAGGTATGTCGTACGGACCCAGGTTTCGCTACGGCGTGGCAGATTGATGTTAGTCCTCGTCAAGGTTCAAATGGGAACATTGGCAGTGCCTGAATTGTTCGGTAAAGCTCTTGTTTCTATCCCACATGTATTTGTCTGATCGATAATCCAGCAAATAGTAGAAATACCAAGCAAAATACGCGCTCCTGAAGAGTTTTGGAATGAGAGCCTTCCTAGTTCATTTCTTGATCACTGTATCCAAGTTTCCAGTGGTTAGTAGAGTTCTTCTCTAAAATGCATACTAATCAACGAGTTTTATTTTCTTTAGAAATCTGCAAAGAACCTTCAAGACTTTTTCCTACTGGATCCGAGATGGCGCGGGTGCAAACCTATGTGCTACCTGATGCAAGGTCGGATTGTCCACGGTACAATATTTATTTTCTGTACGATCCTCACTATTTCTTTAGCGGTCGCATCCATCACATTCAAGCTACTACACCACGAGGAAACGAGGATGCTGATACAATTTTCACGGAGTATCAAGAACATGCCGTGGCAGGTACATTGAAGTTTCGGAGATGGCCCATGAGAGCGGCAAGTTTTCCATGTCATTCGCGCTTAAATTCACATACGAACAAACATTAGCATAAATGTATGTCGTTCAGGATATGTTCTTTTTTTCAACTCAATGTGACATCGTAAAAAGGCAGAGGTCCCCTACTGACTAATTACTTCTCTCAAAATTGTCAGTATCGTTTTTCATTCCATGGACGCAACTTTTGACATCCGGTCTAGCTGGAGAACCGTATCAAGTCAGTGTGGTGCAATAAACTGTGAAGTATGCCCCCACTGACAACGAGGTAATAAGTATGTAGGTGGCACTGCTAACACAGTGCCTTTTAGCGAAACGTCGGGTGCGGTGACAAAAGCAAGGGACCTGATCCAATTGCGCGTGCGCCAAGCACTCGGGATAGACATAGAGTTCAATGAGGTTCTGAGGTGCGTTTCTGTAAGAAATGATCTGTATACTTTGAGACATTGATACCTCCAGTGCTGCTTACATGGAACGTCAGAGAATGGCTGTATGTTGTGGTGTTACTACACACGCACAATGCACTGACATCTTTTGAAAGTTCCATAGTGACAGTGAACGTGGCTTGGGCCCTATCGTCGCAGGACTGTCACTTGGTTCACCAGCACTAATGCATTTTCGTGTACATCATAAATATCTACGCGATGAAGAATCCGACAATAGGGCGATCGTGCTGACCATCATTCTTCGACATGTATGTCGAAACTCCTGACACATAAGAATGACTCCTTCAATCCTGTTCAGGGTGACATCTTGGTAATGGATGGTGCTGGAATCCAAGTACGATATGAGTGAGGTTTTGATCTGGATTTGGTCACCACTCTCATTGATGAAATCTCAGACACACAGTCATTCCAACGAATTTTAGGATTGCAGCTACGGCAAGACATATAGCAGCCTCAACGAAATTAGAAGTCGGTAGCACCACGGATGAATAGAGGCATCATTACTCAGACGTGGATGTAAAAAAAGGTGACGATCACAGGTACAATAGATAATCGATAAACTCTGGCAGCGATGTCATCCAACCTGGCCCGGGTGGGGTAACAACTGACGTCCTGCTCTTCTAACCTGTCTTTGATGCGGTGTACAAGGCTGATCCTATAAAACCTAATCATCGCTGACCAATGTTTTATCTCGAAATGAACCCACATTTTCGACTACCGCCGTCTGTTTTCTATAGAAAGCAAAAAGATCTGCAATTTGGTTTTGCATAGCTTGTCGATCCTGATGCAGACGCACAACCTCTTCGGTCATTTCTCCAACTTCCCGCTTTAATTCTTGTTTAAATTGATCAACATGGACTATGAGTCATCAGGTGCGGTCGACTTGGGTAATGTACCCTCAATCTTACTCTGCACATTGATTGCAGTTGCTTCCTTCATGGCTTCAACGAATCGTAGCCGTTCTCCCTTGATTTCATCAGAAATCTCTAGTAAGGGAAAATTTACCTTCTCGTTGACGGTTGCATCATGGTATGCTGACGTACCTGTACCTAAAGCTCGAATCAGCTGTTCTTGATGTTGACGCTGGTGGTCGATCAGCGTTGCTAGACGAGCACAACCTGTACGTGATAAAATTGGCGTCCCAGAACGAATGACCTACGGTTGACTCACTTGTTTCCACTGAGTTTTCATTCAGAATTGCGAAAAGGCCATCCAGTGATGCTTGCAGGGCAATGAACCCATGATCTCTTGCTATTGTACTTTGCGCTAATCGGCGAATATCTGCAATCAATGTCGAACCTCCTTCTGTGGTATTCAAGTCTCGGCAAAGCTGATCGATTTTGACGGACAGGCTGTGGTTTTGAACTCTGTCGTGCTTGATAAACGCTTCTAGCCACTTGAGGCGCGTTTATCAGTAAGTTATCAGAGAAACAGGCAACCTACTGAATTAAGCTCAGTCAGGTACCGAACAGTCTCAGATTGCTGCTGGGCCTGTAATCCCTGCCTTTCACCGTCTCTTTCTATCAATGAACTTATATCAGCCAAAGCTTTCTAGGATGAAAATCAGTTAGAATCTGTGCGGACAGAATAAACACATACCTCGACGTTTGTCACTGAGAGAACCTGTTTATCGGAACAAGTGGCGAGGAGACCCTCAATCTTTGGGTTGAAATGGGAGATGTCTCCCTCCGGTTGAGAAGCGGACGGTGCAACGTTGTTCAGTTTAATTACAGTCTCTTCATTCTGTGATTCCAATATTGTCCGAATATGTGTAAGGCCCTGCTTAACATCCGCTTGAAGAGCTCGAATAGCTTTGGTAACATCGTCCTCTTTGACGCTGGTCCGATTACACCTATCCACCTTGCTGTTAATCGAACCTAAAATTTCTCCGTTCAATCGCGCTTGCTGTTCAAGTTTCGTAACCATCTCCAATACACGATTCGTCTGTCCTCCATTGTCCACAGTAGCGGCCATAACACAAGGCAAACTGTGAACATCGTCACGCAAGGACAAAATTTGTTCACACAGGCTATTGATTTTATTGCAGCTTTTTTTAGAATGACCTTGAAGCAAAACATGGTGTGATAGTCGTTTCGCAGAACGAATTTGGACTTGAGAATCTGATGTATTCTTTGTCTCAAGCTCCGGAAGGCTCATGAGTGGCGGAAGGAAATTCAAGTCTGGCGACTTGAGAGACTGATCTCCATAAGAATCAAGGATAGAATCGGCAGCACTTGATTGGCCACTTTCGTCTCGCATCATAGCATGAATAGTCATGGGCTCCAATTCAGATCGCAAGCTTGGGACTGGAGATGTCAAGCGAGTACTGATAGACGACGTGGGCGAAGTGTGCGATTTAAGACCACCTTCAGATATCCTGGGTGACGAGGTTGTCTTGATCTGTGCTAGACGTTGTCGAACGACAGACAGCTGGCTCAGATTTGCTATCGAGGGGCTTGTAGAGCGTGATACTTGCCCAGAGGATGCTCGGGAGACCGATCGAACCATGGGTTGTATATTGAGGGATACAGGTGAAGAACTCATCTGGCTGCCAGTCCTCAACGTAATTGTCAGTGGGCCCTGATTCATGGGAATAGGCGGTAAGGCGCGCTGCGACAGAGACCTGGACCTCATGTCATACGAAGGAACCTTTGCAAGGTCGTCAACGTTCTCCAATAGATGTAGATCTTGGGGGTTATCAGACATCTTATTTCTATTCTGGTCCTGAGTCGGCAAAACAGTGTCCCTGTACTTGTCGCAGAACGCAAAAGCGGACATTATAGAGGAACTACCTACCATACAGCGCTGACCCATCCTGCTCGTTCCTGTACTGAGTTTGCAGCAAATTTTTCCCGCGGTCGTCCTTCGAAGAGGATCTCAAACACTTTGAACTCGTCGTTTTCTCCCTTCCTGGGAAGCAGAGCGTTCTCCTCCGGGTCAAGTTGTTGAATTGAAAGTGAGCGAACATCTGTACAATTACAGAGCTCAACGATGTGAACAGAAGAGTCGCCACTGCGAGCCAGACTAGTTATAACGATTGCGCCTGGTTCAAGGGTGGCCGTACAAGATATCCAGACTGCTTTCAGATCAGAGGAGTCTGATCGAAGCTGAGAAGTGCGAGATAGATACAGCAATGAACTAGTCAATTTTCGAGATCGAGACCTCAGAACAGGAGGAGCATTCAACTCGGGGTGGTCGCCATAAACAAGGTGATGCTGCTTCTTGTAGCTAATCAAAGGACGTTCCACTGGTTTTCCTTTCCGCAGATTGACCTTCTTCAAGGCAGAGAAAAGATTTCGGAGGGATTGACGCACGGGAGATTTTCCCGCAGGCGAGCGTGCAGATGCGTTACCCATTGACGATTCCAGCGAGGTCCCAGACGCTACTTGGTCGTTTGAGTTTGACATGGACTCATATCGGCTGATCAACTGTTTTGTCGAATGTTTGTGTTGGGGTGAATGAGATGACTTCTGTCCTTGACCCATGCTTCGAGGTCCAAGCAACATCTTAGCGTACAGGAGAAAGGAGACTATCCTATTTTATGTAGATCTCGAAACAAGTGGAACTGTGGCTGACTGGAAATCGATTTCATGAAGGAGTTTCTGAAGCCAGATTGGCATTCAATTTGCACTATGCGTAGATAGTACAACATGGAATCAAATGGTTAGAAATAAGTACATCTTGCGAAGTAGTCAAATCATACATGCAATATCATTCAGGAAACGTTTCGTCAGAAGTCGGACTACAAGAAATAAATTAGACAGTAACATCAAAGCGTAATTGAAAAATTGCGGCTGACTAGGACAAGCCATTCGGGCGCCTATTAGAGGGTGGAGGATTGTACCAACTATGGCGTCTATTACGATATCCCTGACTTTCCGGGACGCGTTATGGCAATATATACTTAGGGTTGACGACACAAGGTGGAGGGATGCCATGCGGGCGCGACACGCGACATTGGCCACTTCACAAACTTTGATCCGATCAATGTGCCCAACAAACTTTGGGTCTGCAGCCTCGAGGCCTGCGTCCCAGTAGTCAGGCGGCCGTCTAACTGATAACGAGTGAGGCACACGAGAGCGAAAGTACCATGCATTCTGACTGCAACGTGCAACTTACGACCTCTAACTCAAAAGTAATGGACACACTCCTTTCGATCGCGACTGGGCTAGCAGTCCGGATGTTCATCGACAGTCTTAACAGCTCTTTGGGCCGGTTTGTGCCTGTGCTTGTAGGACTGTGGGAAGGTGTAGTAGTGCACTACCAGTGCACTACCAGCTCTCTATTATTGGATCAATCTCTTGCCTACGCACTGCGCGTCGCAGTTGACTTCTACTTCACTTCGAATCCCCTCCGCGAGCTCATAATACTCCTTTTTACCATACTTGGTTTTGTCGCCAGTGAGAATTTGAACCCCTCAAGATCACGCCGCCGAGTCCACTATCGGCGAAGTGCCCGTTCCTCAGTCCCAATTCAGTATGACCCAGAGCCTTTGGCTGTATTTCCAACACCCATCCGTCCCAGCAATCCACCTACGCTTCCAATAATATTTTCTGAAAAGAAATCTCACGCCATCTTGGCTTACTCTGAGAATCCTACTGGACCATCCGCAGAGAGCAATGACGAACTTTTCCCCCTTTCTAATTCACGATACATACCCCTTATCACGCCACCATGTACTCTTTCTGAAGACCAAGATAACCATGTCGTCGATCGCCTCCCGACCTTTGAGGGATATGACGATGGCGAAAAGAGCACACAAGGCTCTGTCCTCGTGGCCGTCGCTGTAATTCATGAAGCGAATCACGTCATTTCACATGCACCTTCTGTGACTACGCCGCTTCCTGTGCCCAATATGACCATTCAGTCAGTTCCTGCGAGTGCGACCCCGGCCACGAAGGCTTCATGTCCTGCTGAAGCATTACCTTTGCCCGTCCCGAACATGAGTACGAAATACTACACAAGCGAGGACGATGACGGTGATCCGCTGCAGACCCCACCACCTGAAGGCTTTCCGCTTTGGAAACTTGCTCTGACGGATGATGACGACGGCCTTACGACACCTCTTGCTCGTGAGCTTTCCCCGCTTGCCCTAGAGCGTGCCCTACCTCCGTGCTTCGGACAAGCTTCAGCGTCTGTGGAAGCAGCTGTCCCAAGTCCTAGCGCTATTGCAACAGCGACGGAGGTGGTCACAACGCGACCTATTCCCTTGGCCGTTGAGTATTCACCCGTCATCCTGCAATGTGAACCTGATCCTGCCTCAGAGCCAACTCTTGATTTCAGGCTCTTCAAATTCGAACAGGAATCTGAAGCAGGACCAGAAGTCGATCCCAATTACGTTCCAAGCTCTGCAATCGGAAGATATAACTGCGACCAACGAGAAATCAATGTTGACTCATCTCCCAACAGCAAATGCATCCTTATCGAAGACGCAGAGCAAGAAACAGAAACAGAAACAGAAACAGAAACAGACACGGCGAGCATGATCTCGTCGCATCCTGCCGCGATCATGTATTCTCGTGCTGAAGCTCTGAGGAACGAAGCTCGTGTTGCTGAGGCGGAGCATGTACGGCTGAAGGAGGATTTGAAACATGTACATGGGGTAAACATGTTGTTTTTAAAACAACAAGTGCAGGAGCAGGAGGATTTAGCAAAGAAGTTGCACGACAAGGCCGCCAGGCGATTCTTCAAGGGTGAGTGGTGTATATCGGTTTTTGCCTTGAATAAGGCTATTTGTATTCGGCTGGCTTGGTTAAGAAACACCCTTCTACATTCACCCGACGAGTTTGATTTTTGTCACTTACTGATTAAACGTTCGATCCAAATTTTCTCTACCCTCTTGATTCGAACAGAAAATCCATATTCACTGCCGCTTTCTTCTATCATAGCGCGCAACGATTTACGTAGACGCCACCCGCATGAAGTCGACGTACATGGCTTGCGCGTAGCGGAGGCAGTGCATCAAACTGAACAAGCGCTCCGCCACGCATCCACTAATCAAGTTTCAGTCGTTCGTATCATTGTTGGTAAAGGATTACATTCCGCTGGCAAGCCTGTCCTAAGGGAGGCAATTGCTAGAATCATGAATAAGTATGATTCGTTTTGTCTTTGGTAAAGCTTAGATTCTGACATTTCGGTTGAAGGCACGGTATCCCGTGCAACATAGATCCCAAAAATACCGGGGTGTTGGTTTTTAGTCTTCCATGACCTGAGAACGTATAGCATTTGCTCATACTCTTTCAAATTTTCTCGCAACTGTGCTATCCTCTGTAATGTTGTCTATCTAGATATGATTGCAATTGCCGACGCGCTCCTAAGATCTACAAAGTTTGGCGGAATCGCTGTATTGTACAAGTACTACCATTATCAGTCGGATTTAGTCCGCGCGTAAAACAATAAGAGAAGCTAGCTGCTGACGTCAACAGATGAGATTGAGACCTACCAGAAGGATCAAAGAATCAGTACTCAGTATCTGCGGAATATACAAAAATTTACTACTGATTTTGTACACACACACAATTGACTTAAGTATAATTGCACTTACCATGGGCATAGATCCTAAATCCAA
Organism: Termitomyces sp. T73sscA; assembly: GCA_017657235.1. Lineage (NCBI taxonomy): Eukaryota > Fungi > Basidiomycota > Agaricomycetes > Agaricales > Lyophyllaceae > Termitomyces > Termitomyces sp. T73sscA. The sequence continues at coordinate 25,072 of JAGGAP010000293.1, read as the reverse complement.
ACCAGACCTGAGAGTATAATGAAATCTGCAATTACTGAGATCACGAACGTCGTCCTCGATTGCCTCCTGGTACTTTACGTTTACGAAACATACCAAGTGGAGCAGAGGTTTCGGGAGCCGAGGAAGTTTCTAACTTCACTGGATCGGCTTTAGCGTCTTCAATTGACGACAAAGTAACAGCCGAATGGTCGAATTCATCCTTTATCGGAATAGAGGAAAGTAGCATAGCAGACTCGTTTGACGCTTCCTTCTCTGTTAAGTCCGATTGAGAGGTGGAAGTCGGTTGAACCTCAGGAGTAGTTTCGCTAGCCTTCTTCCACTGCACTTTCGTCCATTTTGATGTTTCAGTGCTTGTTTCTGGAGTGACAACAGAGGTGTATGTAGCCTCGACGGGAGCGGGCGTAGATGCTAGCATCTCTCGCACTTCTTCTTTCTTCCTCAGCTTTATCGGTATTGAGTCAGGATCATATCCCCCACCCAAACCTAACCCCCACCCTTTTTTCCGCAATTTGAACGAACGTGCATCTTCCACATCCGCTGGCGCCTCTGCCTCGCGTTTTACACCAGCAGCCGCTGCAGCTTCAGTAATAGCCTCAACATCCGGCTTTTCGTCTCCGTCGTCTGAACACGCCGCCGGAGTTGGGGTTATGGTATTAACGACCTCCCATTCTCCTACAACACCTTGAGTACGCCGACGCTCTGCTTCTGCAGCCATTCGTTGAACATCTGGGTCAGAATATCCAAGTGATGCAGCAGTTGAGTAATTGGTATATGGGTTGGAAGGTCTCGGGGCTGGTTTCTTCGGGACTGTAGAGGTGGAAGCGACGGAACTGGTGCCGGGTCTTGCACAACCAGCAGCGACGTCTTGAGCGTACGCAGCTTGAGCAACCTAACGCTCAATAAGAACAAACCGAAAGGAATGAACGGACTATCGCACCTGTTCTATCCTGGCCAACTCGCGCTTCTCCTCGATTGCGTCCTTCTTGCGCTGTTCACCCGCTTTATAAAGACCGCGAATAAACCGATCGAGGTTGCCCTTGTGACGCAGACCATTCTCATGCTGCTGACGGGAAGGTGCGTCATCGGCGATGTAGATTTCGCAGTACTTGCAGAAATACTTCTTTTTGGAAACCCAGTATTCACTCATAGAGGTGATTGAGTGAGTCCAGAATGATCGGGATCACGCACGAAACTACGTCAGCCCGACCTTGTTCAGACAAGGAATCCAAAGTGTTCTATATATTGTCACTCATCTGCAGCAAGTGCATGTGCGGAATATCGCTCACATGTCGAAACAATCTCACGGATCAACCCGCACGCCAATGTCGGGATCCTCTCTAAATGCGCAAGGAAGGAGCTGTCATGATCAGCCCTGCTAGGTCAGAACCTGTCGTGTACAGGCTGTACAGACGCCGATTTCTCGGTCTGATAGGTCTCGTGCGTCCGCGCTCTCAAGGATAATACTCCACGTTCGTTCTACCTACTAAATCACAGGTACTGCTGAATGTTATCACTGCCATGTCCTGGCCGTGGTTTGGCCCAATAGCCAACAATAGTGCCGCTCTCTCCGTCTTAGATTTTTGTTATATTGATGGGCTTGTATAGTGGTGGAAGAATTTGGATTCACGCTGGATCAAGTGAATTGGCTAGGAAATATTGTGGCCCTCGTGTACCTCCCAACGGCACTAGGAGTTCCTATCTTGGTCTCTAAATACAGTATCCGGCGCTGCGTGCGTGCTCATACAATCATACGACACTCATATAGCTCATATTCTTGGAAAGTGTGACGTCGCCGCCGTCGCACTACTCGTATCTGCCTGGCTTCGATATGCAGGAACAGTCAAATCTCTTTCGACACGGCATTCTTATGCTCTTGTCATCATGGGCCAGGTCCGATGCAATAAGTGTGTGTGATCTGATAACTTAGACTACCTCCAGTTTTTTGCAGCGATCGCGCAACCTATCTATCAAGTCGTAGGACCAAAGTACTCTGAGACATGGTTTGATCTGAAAGGTCGAACTACCGCAACGATGATCATCGCCATTGGTACGTCTTAGTGTCCAAATGCTCGTTCTTAATTGGTCATCGACAACCTAGCGAATCCAATTGGTGGAGCCGTGGGACAGCTGATCAGCCCCCTCGTCGGTGACACTCGGCAATCTGTATGTTTTGTTCCATCGCGGGACACATAAGTGATTGTTAAGTATCGTCTATTCAAGATTCTGGTTCTTGGTATACTATCTACCGTCGTGATCCCATCCGTCTTCCTGGTTGGTTCTGTACCTCCTACGCCGCCTAGTAGGTTGCTGTCCTACTCTGTTCAAGACTGTCATTCTGACACGAGTCAACTACAGCTTATGCTGCGTCCAAGACATCACCACCATTCAAGAGTCTCATCTACGCCATGCTCGGGCGAAAGACGCCTCAAGATGATTATATGACCCCTCGCGAACGGCTCGATTTCGCGATCATCGTTCTCATTTTCAGTTCCCTCGCTGGCGGGTTAATGGTTTTTGCCCACTTTAGTAATGGGTTCATAATAATTATCCAACAGAGCCAATTCTTTTGCGATCCTCACGGCACAGATTATGGTAAGACAGCCTTTTGTTATGAAGGTGACCGAGTAACCTTTCCAAATAGGAACCAGTTGGTTATACATCAGACCAAAGTGGTTTTTTCGGCGCTTGCCTCCTTCTCACAGGTATCGTTGCCGCGATCGTCACCGCTCCCCTTTTTGACAGGGTGTTCACCCATCACCTTGCGATCACTTCCAAACTCCTCGTTCCTATCGTTGGTGCCGCGTGGCTATCACTTATTTGGGCAGTCAAACCACACAATCTGGGTGGCTTGTACGCTATCATGACAATACTTGGAGTCTGTTCGTTGACCATGCTCCCTGTTGGACTTGAGCTTGGGTGCGAGCTCACGCGTAACGCAAACGGGAGCTCTGCGATATTGTGGTTTTCGTACGTATCTCCCTTATTTTTGTGCAGATTGGATCATTTGGAATCCTAACTCGTTTGTGGTTCTAGGTGTAATCTGTTATGTGTTGTATTTGTGCTAAGTGCGTCTGTTTCCAGCGATCCTCTTTCGATTTTGACACTCTGAAATCTCGCGTAGCCGAAGGTGCCCTTCGGGCTGGTCCTGACGCTGATCCTCCACTCAACATGCACCGCGCCCTGATCTTTAACGGTACAATTATAATGACCTGTGCAGCCTCTGTGTTACTACTGCATGGGAGACAAATGCGTAAAGAACGCGACGAGGAGAAGCTCCAGGGGCTTGGAAGCACTCAATCATCAACATAGGATATTAGTGATATTTTACCCCATTTTGTTCTACCTTCGTTAGTCCTTGCAGGACTATTCCTTCCTGCCCAACTATTCTATCCTTTGTTATCGTACCATCTATGTCGTTTATGATGTTACGGCTGTCTATCTGTCTTCCGTCTCGCCATCCTTTTTGAAACCTTGAAAGTACTTCTCTCTGAAATCCTTATGTGCAGGTATGTGTGTGGTCATCGCAGGATTCTCTTGGTGCTCAAACGACGGCTGTTCGTAATCGCGTTCCACCGTTTTCCGTATGGTGATGAGCTAAGTTTGAGCGAGTTTCCGCCTATGAGTAACACTAAATCTGGAAGCCGTGAAGTTTGTTTCTTACTCTTCGGCCCCACGACCCAAAATCTTGTAGAGAGTTCGCGATAACCTCCATACCTTCACATAGCATTGTTTGGACGTCAAGTTCCTCATAATCATCAGTGACTGTTGGGAGAAAGAAGACCAGTCGACCTCCTGGCTTGAGTAGATGTCTTGCAAGGAGCACTAAGTCCACGGCAAGATGAGACAACTCGTATGGCTTTGTCGGGGGGAAATACGGCTGATCATCGCTGGAAGGACTGATTAGCGAACCAACTGTTCTAGGAGACCTTCGGGAGTAGGTGAAGGCGAAATACTCACGTCCGAGGTAAGTCACGATGTTCGAGCATCTGTTTTAGTTTGTCTTTACTCATCTCCTTCTTACGTCCAAGGCGTTTGGCACCCGCACGTACGCCATCTAGATAGCTCAGAGCTTCATATCTACATTGATACAACAGAATCCTTACAAGGTGGGTCAGTCACGATGGCATCGAAGAGGCTACCACAGCGCCAAGGATTTCGCGTCATATCAAAAGTGCAAAGGTCCATAATACGTGATTCTGTTCCATATTGACGGGCGGCACGCATTACCCCAGGGAAAGTACCTGTATGGCGGTATGGTCGGCATTTAGTTAGGAGATCGAGATTCATTCTACCTTTACCCCTCATTTGACGCCCATCGATGTCAGAACCAAAAACAAGGGCGCCGAAGTGTGACGTCGTCTGGCCCAATCTGATGAAACCAAGAAAAAGAAAGAAACGTATCGAGATCCTCACATATGCCATACTTCCAGTGCCCATGAACGGATCGTATATCAGCTTCCCAGAAGCCGCCTAAAAGCCAGCATTCCATCATAGAAAAAAAATACAAATAGTGCACACTGTCATTACGCACTAAGGTCTGATTTGCCATCAGTAAAGAAATCTCCGCCTCCATACTCGTATTTCCATAGTATACCCGTTTCTTCACGTCAAACTTACCCACGAGCTGGCGTGCTGATCCTTCTTCTAGCTAAAGAAATAGTCAAGACTCAATAAAAACTTGCCAATCTACAGACGTACCAGCCTGCCGAAATAGGCTTGTCTGAAATGACCGTCGCCTTCGTGTTTGCTCCTAACAATCCCATTCCGATTCATATCTGCAGTGAGTAAGTCGTAGCTTCACACATAAGAAAATATCGCATCAGTGCACACATTCTTCGAAGCATCCAAACACTATTTGTGGGTTCTTCATATCAATCTTGCCGAGAAGGTTCATGTAGGCAAAGCTCTCGACCACAGCACGTTGCCTGAGTTGTGGTATTTTATGGTTGTGGGCTGTGACAATAAACCTAAATGACGTTTCGGGGATATAGGACGCCCATTTTGCCTCATTTTCCCTGGTAGATGTATGAAGCTCATCGTAAGTGGATCCCTGGCCATAAAATTCATATACGAATCTTGTCGCGACATGATATGATCAAAATATTCCAGAGTCGTATGAGGCCACTTACTTGACAAGAATACACCTCCTGGCAAGTATCAAGGCGTTGTCTTCGTGTTCTAAGCCTATAACCATGTATGGCCTCATAGGGTCCCTGTCTTCCTGGTTTTCGGGCAATGACAAAGAAAATCTATGGAGTTCTGCAACAGATTGCAATTCGGGAATACGAAAGTCATGGTGAACGTCGGCAAAAACGAATAGATACTGAAGCATAGATTATCACAATCGTAATAGATAGATATGAGCCATCTGGCCTAATTTCTACACAGCCACATCACTAATCACGCTGACAGCAATCATCATGGGATGCTCTCCGTTGAACTTCATCGAATTGTAGATGCTGTAATAGAAGACATCAACGATGGGGAATGTATGATTGGCTATTTCGCATGTTTGGAATAAATTGATCACTTCTACAACAGTGTCTGACGAGCATATTCTTAAGCTGTATGCTGTTGTTCCGGAAACGGTTGTGACGGGGGCTTTAAATCTCTTGGATCGCGAGAACGGTATGCACCATTTTACCCCTTTTTGCTTCACAGTGTGCCCCAACATAGTTGACAGTCATGAAGTACTCAAATCCATTTACCTATCCCCAATACGAAATCCTTGGCTCTACCGATATTTATACAGTCTTTCTAGACATGACAGTATCCTCGACACCCTTCTACTGTACCTGCCCCGCTTTTTCTTACGCTGTGCTCTCGTCTGGATCCCACATGATGGTATGTGGCGCCTTGAGACTTCGAGACAACATCTCTAACATGATCGCATCACAACTATAGTGCAAACACATTCTGGCGACTCGCCTTGCCAACAGGCTCGGGCTTTTTATGGAGCGCGCCATGACAGTGGACGACTTGCAGTCAATGATGATGCAGCATTTCCAATCTGATAGTCAGAGTGATCAAGCTCAGGAACAATCCAACTCGTCACAAGTGACAACATAGTACTAGTACTGAAAATACGGTCAAGAGAATGTACATTATTATGCGTATACAAGATTTTACAGGGTATATACATACGTTTACGCATTAACGTTCGAAGTGAATTCGAAGCATTTCAAAGCAGTTCCGCGGAATGTGTCGCTTCTTAGACAACTACACTTCCATACTTGTCCTCCTTAAGCCTCCAGTCTAATAATCGAGCATATTCGTTTAAACCCTTGACCAACGACGCAAGTGGCTTGCTGGCATCTGCATCGCTATTGGGGTCAATTGCAGCATTGATTCTAATGCAATCCGCGACCTTTCGAATCTCGAGTGGATCTGTAAAGGCCCACCATCGCTCGTTGTCATATTCCCCAGCCTCGGGATCAATCCCTACAGTGTGCGTTTTCCTACCCCAGACTGCCACGAACCAAGACCAGTTTCTAAGCGCGCTGTCATCCACAACATTTGTTTTCCCTTTTTTACTGACTGTAGCCCTTGTGATGAAGTCTAAAGCAGCTTTCCGCTCAAGGACACCTGGGGAAGATGCCCAATAAACACGTCCCGCTTGATCGATTCCTAAAGGTGCAAAACGCGGCGCGAATACAGGTGCAACGAGTCTTAAAGCATTCTCTAAATCCCGGATGCGCATTTTGTGAAGTTCCCGCTTAATTTTGATCTGTTGTTGATCGGTAGTCAGGCATACCTGCAAAAGTAAAATGCTCAGTGAAAAACGTACCTCTCCTTGAGCTTTGGCTATAGACTTTAGTTCCCCCTCAGATATAGCTTTCGGAGGCTCAAATGACTTGCGTTCAGCATCCCACCGGTCATTCTCTTCTCTTATAGCCTTCTGCACCTCGTGTGTCACCTCCTTGGCTTCTTTCAAGCCGTTGTCCAGCTCTTCGCGGACGATGGGAGTCATTAGCGCTGCTTCAATGAGCGCCTCAAGGACCGGAATCATCTGTGCTGTATGTCCAATGGAAACATTTGGACCACCATTTGTCTCCGAAGTTTTGCGTGTCGTGCGAGTATTGTAGACGACAATGGAAGCGGGGAGAGGTAGAGGATTGGGAAGCGATAGTTGTGTACTATCGTTAGTGGTGCTCTGCAGCCTAGCAAGGACGAGCCAAATCTTATTCAAGTTACTCCCCGCAGCGCGTATGTCGTGAACGATAGATTTGATATGCTGTAACAGACGAGAGGTTAATCAATAGCGTAAAAAAGGTTGACAGTATGCAAAACCTTTCCGATGTCTCCCTTCAAAGTGGCTAGCATTCCCAAAAGGCCGAGAATCATTGATTTAACACAGGCGTCGCTAACCCATGGCGCCATTTCATTGTCATCCGAGTCGCATCCGAGATCGTCCAACTCAGCTAGCTGGGTACGAGGTATGGACGGCTCCATGACGGATGCAAATCGCAGGATGAATTCCCTTATTTCTAGACGAGACTTGGCATCATCCAGACTCAGATTTGTGGAGATTTCAGTCCACTTCAGCTCGGGCATTGGTTTAGATAACATCTGTTGTAGCGTTTGTTGCTTGTATTTTGGTCCACTTTTTGTTTTCGTCGATGTATTGACTGTAGTAAGTTCAAGATTCGTGGTTGTTGCTTTCACATTAGGATCGGAAACTGTTGAATACAGGCCTTTCGAGGGTGTTGTAGTGATAAGAACTTCAACTCTGTTCGTCATTTTGGAAGGACTCAAAGCAAAAAAGGATTGCTCCATTGTGGACGATTTTCTAAGGAATGATAAATAAATGAGTAATCATGCGCGTTTTTGCGCTTACCCAGCAGTAGAACTGCCTTTCAGTTTTTCGCACTTCCAACAGGTGCATATATCACGACATCTCGGGCATCTACGTGAGATAACACCTTCAGAACGACCTCGAAAATTATGTGTAACATACATGAATGCATATACTCCATCAATACCAACAGCCTTAATTTTTTCAGGGTCCTCGCCGTATTGCTTCTTCAAACATCGGTCACATATTTTAATATTGCATACTTTTTTGATGCCTTTAACAGTTTTGACCGAGGTACAGTGGATTGAGGCTGGATGTCTACCAGTGAGGGGACGGTCAATGATCAAAGACGAAATCAAGATACCTGTCACATCACGCTTTCGAGAGCACCGATGGCAGTAGATAAAACCATCAGGAAACTCGGGATAAGCATTTGCAGCTGTGTTGACCGGAAGCCGAGTTGCACGCGTTACAGACTCTCCAGCAATTTTTTTTTTCTTAGCATTAGCAGCTTTTGTAAATAATAACTCGTTTTCCGAAATCTTTCGCTTCACTACAGGGAGATCGCTGGGACGCGGAGCGCCGCCATTCAAGGGCTGTAAGAGATTTTCCTTGAGAGTAAGGTTGATTAGTTGGGGCATAGCGGCTATCTTTTGATAAGGAGCAGTTGTGTAGGGGGCTGGCGGTACGTCGACATAGACGCGCTGCGCAAGTCTGCGTGCAGGAGACGCGGGTGTAGCAGCCATGGATTGAATAAACAGTGAACGAAGAGCTTTCAATCAGCGCGTCTCCGATCACATGATCGATCGCTTCGCACGTGCTGGATGTGCAAAAAAGTTTCAGGCATTTTCTCAGTTTTGCCAACTATCATTGTATCTACCTTTTCTCTCTCTTTTCTTTTTGGACTATGGCTCACGCAGATCACACAAGGGATCCATGGTGAGCACTCCCTCTTGTCTCCCTGTTTGCCGCTTAGTTTCTCACTCCTCTCAGCCCATGGGTTATTCTCAGCGACTTTGGTGGAGCATTTTCGATGGGTGCGGTTGGAGGTGGCATATGGTACGGTATTAAGGGCGCCAGAAACTCTCCGAGGGTGAGTCAAGATGTCGTGTCAGATTGTGCGGACAATAAGATTTGGTGAAGGGAGAGCGCCTTGTTGGTGCAATTTCGTCCATAAAAGCCCGAGCACCTGTAACTGGCGGAAACTTTGGAGTATGGGGTGGCATGTTCTCGACATTCGATTGTGCTGTGAAAGGTTGGCGGCAAAAGGAAGATGCGTGGAACGCCATCATCTCGGGGTTCATGACGGGCGGCTGTCTTGCGGCTCGAAGTAAGTGGCTTGGAGCTGTCTTGCAGTGATCTTGTGTTACTTTTTTGACACTTTTCCTATTCCTAGGTGGGCCAAAATCTGCATTCGGGTCAGCCATTGCCTGCGGTATACTTCTCGGTGTGTTCGAGGGTGTTGGAGTTCTTCTTTCTCGGGTGTTCAGCGAAGGGCAGCGACCACAACTAGCACCTTGTGAGTAGTTCAATGCTGTTTGGTGACTCTGCTGATTGCGCTGTACCCCGTAGTACCACAGGCAATGACACCACCGACACCCACCTCATCGATTCCCGGATTGCAGTAGATGTGCATACCTTGTATATATCTCATTTGTTCTACATATTATTGACACTCCTCATTAATGACGATGATAAATGCGCCACGTTTGGGACTCTGACAAAGGCTGACGTCACCTCCCTGTACACTTCTATAAGACCAACTCCCCGCCTCTTTCGCTTCTACCATACTACAATGTCTTCATCAGAACTTGACCCGTATACCGCCAATGCCGAAAAGAACACGCACACCCCTCAGGAGAAGATACAAGGTATCGTTATCTCAGATCTCCTTTCCGAGTATCGAGCCCCTTTCCTAGGTCTTCATGAGATTATCAACGGTGCCAAAGTGGGCATGCTCACGACGCGGTCCACCGACGGAAGTCTTCATTCGCGGGCAATGACTCCAGCGTCTCGTATGACGTCAATTTCTCCCTCATGACTTTCTCACTTTGTTGCATGTAGCATCTAGCGACACTCAGTTAAATCTCGTATTTTTGGCTAATAACGCCTCGCACAAGTTTGACGAAATTCAGAATGACGCACATGTGAATGTGTCGTTTTTCAACAATGACACAACCGCGTGGGCGTCGTGAGTCTGTCAGTTCAATTTAATATTTCGTGTCTAAAAGGCACTAGCTTCTCTGGGAAGGCAAGAATCTCACGAGATAAAGATACTATTAAGAAGTATTGGTCTTCCTAGTGCGTGTTGGAAATATTGTCATCTGCAAGTCGTGTATAGCCTTTGTTTAGCGTCTCGGCATATTTTGGCGATCTTAAAGATGGTGTTCACAAAGGCGACGAATCGGATCCACGTATTTCTGTGATCGAAGTGTTACCTGACGAAATCAGATATTGGATGCCCACCAAAGGAGCTATCGGTCGGGCCATTGAAGCTGGTGTTGGTGCATTGACTGGGAAAGTATCAGCACCCGGCGAAATTCGAACACTCAGTATTGCTGAGGTACGTGGTTCACCTTGGGAAACTCCACTAGATATCTCACGGCATATGCTCAGATTAATTTAGTGGAAAGTTTGCACTCCAAAGAGTGACGGTGTCCGAAATAGGCACGCTTTATTGTACAACGCCGTATCCAGTACTTCTATGTGAATCGTACAAATCCAATGTATATGTACCAACAGCGACAACAAATCACTGCAACGTTAATCGTCAAAAAGAGCTTGGAACGTCTGAAAACAATGTCAGAATATCATGTTTTTTTTGGAGAATATACACAATTGTGCACCTTCGCATCCTCAGTATTTTGTGTTGGGGGTAATCCTGCAGCATCACAGTCTAGGTCAAAACTGTCTGTTCGCTGCCACCCATCACTACTTCCTGGTCGTTCCAAGAAGTTGTGATCATTTGGATTTTGCGAAGTGAAATCGAATGCAACTTCTTCACCCTCGCCATCTAACAGCTCTGTCAACTCTTTGGCATCCATCGTCTCGATCCCTAATCCTGTGGCGCGAAGGATCTCTTGATCGGCATACGAAAGCTGCGACGAGAATGGAAGAAACAATGGTTCTTGGACCGCCTGCAGTTGGGCTAAAGGTTGAGAGTCCATCGCATTGTTTGCCATCCCTTGTGGTCGTGTATTGCCTGGGGCCGCTTGAGGCGTCGGCAGTGTGTCGCCAGACAAACAATGAACGGATGGAGGTACTGAAGGTGTACAGGGATTTACACGATGTACTGCCTTCTTCGGTTTTTGATTTCTGACGTCTAAAGGGGTCTCATCACGCTCGCGTTTCTTCGCGTTTGGTGCAGCGTAATTTTGGCTGGATGTCCCCGTGCTAACTCCATGAACCTGACTGGTGGAAATGACAAAAAGACCTTCCGAGTTGTCCCCCTCGATGTCCATGAAGAGTGGAGCTGCAGGGTCGGTGAAACGAAGGTCGATAGCTACTGACATCGAATCTGCATACGCGATCGTCGCCTGTAGAGCCGGTAAACGGGACGATGAACGTTTCAAGTTGTTGATAACATACATTGAATTCACGGAGATGAAATGCAATAGTTACTGGTGCGAAAATGTTGTATACATCGAACTCTTCAGCACTGATGGCAAGTTCAGTCGCAAGCTGAGCTCGACCTGAGCAATTCATCAGTCAACTACCAAAGAGGAAGGTTCGTCTCAAACCTTTGGTGTCACTGGATGACTCCAGACTTCGGAGCTCCACTTCGACATCCCCAAAGCTCCAGATGAGCTGAGGGTCCGATGCAACACCTCGGGCTAAAGGAAAGTGTTCAATCATATCCCTCAAAGCCTTTGGACCTATGGTCAGATTGGACTCGTTTATCGCGTCGGGAATGCCAGGGGCCATGAGTGATGCAGGAGCAAGAAGAATCAAACGATGTGTTTTGATCACACCTGGCTAATCTCAGTCAGTTCATCTAAGGAAAGCGCAATAAACCAAACTGACCATGCTGACAATCAAGCCGTACAATCAATCTCGTTTCAAGTTCATCCTGGTCATTTTCAAGTGTTTCCCCACCCGCTCCGGACCGTGGACCATTGACAATTGACAGTTCACAACGCTGGACCGTCTTTTCAACGGTGCGGTGCTTCAGAATCGACAGCAGTGACTTGATAGCCCATAAGTACAGATGTTCAGGATAACCATACCAACTACCTTAGTCAAAAGCTGTCCGGTTATACCCATGACCGACTCGAAGTCAGCATCCCGATCCTCATTCGTTGCATTCAGGCCATATCTTGAGAAGAAGAGTTTCTCGTACTTGAAACGACAGTACGCTGACTTGGAGGAGTTTGTGGCAGAAAGAGACAAAGAGTCTGGCGTAGCGTACAGAGAGAGTTCGTCACCGTATTTTGATAGACATGTAAGAGCCTTGGTGAAAGCTACTCAAATAAGTGGATATCAAAGACTTTCAAGTTAAGAATTACGCTTCAGAGCGCTAGCATCCAACGTGAGATTCATTATTGTCGGCATGACCAGGATGAGAGCAAATCCGAGACGTAAATGAACGCTAGCGCTGAACGTGGAACACGTTAAACAGGCAGAGTGGTGATAATTTATGGACTTGCTTACATAACTGCTATTGCAATTGTGCGTCAATGCTTATGAACCGAACCGAACCGAAGTAATCGAATTTCCCAGCTATTTCTCGCCTTCGTCTTCACCTTGCTGTACAGAGGACAATTATTTGCGTATGACCAATGATTTTTAGTAAACGGTTACACAGTATTCGAAGTTATTCACAATTAATCATCAAGAGAATCAAGTGTACACTTTGTATGCAAAGTTTACGGCCCTTTACTGGCTAATGCTCGTCAGGAGATAGGCTACCGTATCATGAGCTGTCACATTGACTGAAAATTGAGCATTTGCCTCATAGATGCCAGGCAAATCGGTTCCAGTCCACATGTCGTGGAATTTCCATCTGCCGCCTGTCCCGATACTTGGAACATTAGAGATTGTAAACGTCTTGGTAGCCGTGCCGGATGAGGTGTTGATTATAAACACATGAGTTCCTTTGGAGGATATACCAGAGTAGTACTCCGGAGGCGAGGTTGTGGGTGCTTCTGTTGTTGCCTGGAAGGGAGTCGCCGCGGTTCCGATAAGGGTGTCTTGGTGGAAAGCAAGCAGTTCGGCATTCTTGATTATGGCTAATTGAGTGCTGTTGAGCAAGCTCAGCTGATCAGTGGGTTAGTGAGGTGAAGACGCGAAAAGGAAGTGAACTGACGTCAGTTCCACTGCACATCACTGGTTCAGTTATGAGAAGTGAACACAAGTATGACGAGCTCACAGCAAGATAGGACTTTTAAGGAAAGCCCAAGCAGCAAAATGAGTACGCTGTTCTTCAATCGTCAAAGCACCATTACCTGGTCCAGGTTCCAAATAAGTTAGAACGATTTGCCAGCAGTGCGAAGGGTAGGGTTTTACATACCAATTTCCATCATATCCATATCATTATGGGCGTAGAATGTTGTAGCAGATATGTGAGCGACGTTGGTGGTAATGATAGATTCGATGTATGACCATGTCGGGCTTAAATGAATGAGATAATTATTAGGAAGGTCAACAAAGATGTCAGAAGGGGTTGTTCAAACCCTGCATCACCAGACATCCTCCATGAATGGCCCTATTCAGTTGCTGTCAGTAAAAAGCGAACTAGGCAACTGGAGTGGAGTTGGCTTACCACTTTAGCGCCCCATTCCCAAACATCTGCCGTCCCCCAGTCGCAGATCTCGAACTGTATTGGACGCGACTGCATTGCCAGAGCTCCACTGTGAATGCCATAAGATCGGTGTGATCATAATCTGGATGAGGAGAAAGGACCTACCCCATCTGCCTGTATCGAATGGCAGTATTGGAATCACTGGACTCTGGTAAGACATCTGATGGAACGAAACATGGGCTGCACCCACTAATAGTTCTCATTAGGTGACTGCAGTGTTTATCAATACCTTTGAAGGAATTCTCAGGAAGGCACTTACATAGACGTCAGTCCAATTCTCAGGTACATTGCAATTGTCTTGTATCAATCAATAGAGGGAACAACAAGATATAGCAGGAAAATCAGACCATATTTCAGATAATCGATACCCCAATCATTGAATGTTGTTGCATCAAGAACTTCCGTACCAAGAGAACCAGGATATCCGGCACAGGTCGCAGTCCCAGCATCACTGAAAGATGCCATGCACTAAATCAAGCGCCCCAAATTCATTAACGAATCGTACCTGTAAATTCCGATTTTGAGACCAAGTGCGTGGATTTTAGTGGCAATGGAAGCTATGCCATTGGGAAATTTATTTGGATCGGGAACTATCCTCCCCGTTACCGAATCACGAGTCATTCTTGCCCAGCAGTCCTAAAAAATATGAGAACAAACGAACATCAAGGACAAACATAGTTCACATCAATGTTAACATATTCGTAACCGGCATCTTTGAGACCAAGTGAAACGAACTGATCTGCTGCAGCTAAAACCTTGGCCTCGTTTATATCTTATAGCTGAATCATCACGAAAATGTTTTTGAAAATGAGTGACACTCCTACTGCATCCGTAGGCGTTCCAAGTGTTCCATCTGTTGCATCAAAGTCAGTGTCAGCCCTGTGTGAAATATTGACTCAGATTTCCCCACCCAAGTGCTGGAAGTCTTCCAGTGAGATTAGAAGGGGGATTTGTCGGAGTACTGTTAGCAGTTAGTAGATGGTAGTAATCGCTGACATCAAAAATGACTTTAAAGTAGTGTTGCTGGGCTGGGAGACCGACATCGAGGACGAACTAGGAATAGACATGGTAGTAGATGAGCTTCGAACGCATTGGGAGTAGTATGGGTTAGAATAGGCGCATATCCATCTGATCAGTGAATAGTAAGTAACATGAACCAGAACCGTTTTTAATACACCAAATCACCCTGCTTGGCAGATGGTTGTACCAGTCCAGTTGAGGCCGCCACACTGACCATAAGGGAGAGCCTCTCCAAAAGCAACAGATACGAAGGTAAGAAATATAAGAGAGCTTGTAATCATCAGGGATATGGGGCTTCGAGCTTCGAGCTTCAAATCTTCAGACCTGTACCAGCATGATCTTTATCTGAGTCTGTACTGAGGCTAATCATAGGAGAATTTTCGTCGATTCGCACTATCCTACAGCTAAAGCCATGAATAGAACAGCATATCGTGGAAATACGTCGGCAGTGCAGTTAAGCAGAGTCAGTGACAAGTCATGAATGGCAGATTGTTTCAAGGACGTGTTTCGGGAGATTTCCGGCGACGGAAGAATCGTGGTCCGTACAGAATGCCTACACAATCCGAATACGTATTGATGTTGGCATCCTTCGGAAAGGAGGGATGAAACGAGAACGTATTTTGATGACTGACCAGAAATTTGACCGACCCATCGAACAACAATGATTAACTGGACTTACTAGTACATGACGTGAACCCGGAAAAAGTTGAGGTGTTTTGTGATCTTCCGCACCCATATACGGCTATCGTCGTCGTCGTCGTCAGTTCTTATTCCATAGATCATGATATTTTGAGGGTTGGAATGTTACAGACGCTCCTGTGGTCACTTTTTGTTGTCCCTTCGGAATGTACACAAACAGCGGATCAAAGCCGTCGCCGTTCGGATCACCATCATTATCATAAGTGAGACGCATCATTGTCCTCGCGAAAGGAGGCCCCTTCACTGTGCACATTCACACCATGTCATCTTCGCTCACTTTGTTTGGGCACATTGCTGGTGATCGTTCATCATTCCCTGTGACAATACAAGCAATGGATTTTGTTCATACTCTAAAAAAGGCTGTCAGACTGGAGAATTCTCCAGAGCTGGATCATATCGCTGCCCGCACACTGACTATCAAGTTGGGAGATGATAGTGGTGTTGATTCATCTATCATAAGAAAGGTAAGGTGATTCAATCATCCTCTGTTGGTGCCTTTCATGACTTTGTTCAATCCTAGCATGGTCTTTCCATCAAAGATCATAATGCTCAGCACAATACTCGAAAACTAGAAGAGAACCAGCCCATCTGCAGGTATTGGCCATCCGCTACACAAGTGTATGGTGTTGTCCATTTTGTGGTGGAGCTACCTAGTAAGTTGAAAAAGCTTTTCACAGTCATTCACCCATCTCCCATTTCTTGCTCAAAGGTAAGATCAAGATAAAACTTGTACATCAGAATATCAACTATCTGTATCGATCAATCAAGAAAACTTTTCTGGGTGCTTCTGTTCGGGACCTCAAGAACTATGTTGATGCATTGGTGTTGCCAAAGCACAGTTATAACATAAATATCCAAGACAGCTCAAAAACCGATGGTTTCTTTAGCCCTGATCCAGAAGACTTATTGAACCATAATGTTGAATACCAGATTCAAGCACTCACTACCCTGCCTGCCACACCTGTTCTTAACTCTTCCATCCCTGTTCCAGAATTCTATCGTAGCAGAACTCTGAAGATTATCTTGGAGACCTTTTGGAACTACCGCGTAGTCAGTCTTCACTCCCCTCCTAGTACTGGCAAAAGCATTCTTGCACAACAAATATCAGAGAGATATGGATTCTTATTTCATGATGTCAAGGTTGTCAATTTAGCCTTCTTGTCAAATCAAACCACTTTGGACCAATACATCATCAACAATTGTCCTTTCTTGCTAGAGCTAGAAACACTCCACTCACAAAATACCACAACTCTTCTGATTATTGATGAAGCACAGATTCTTAACCAGCTGCCTGGAGCTCATCAATTCTGGTGTGCGATAAAAGTTGCTCAAGGTCGGCAGGGCTCCCTCTTTGTAGTTATGTTGGGCATATTTGGTAAAGGCCCATCCTCCATTTGTACCCTCAATCCCCCCATTGCAATGCTGATCAATATACACACTATTGGTTACAATGTCCTCACTCTGGATAAGGACAAGTATGAAAGCATGGTAGAATGTTATAATGCAAGGACCAGAGGCATTCAGCTCAATAAAGACACAACTGATTACCTCCAAGACTTTTTTGGTGGACACATTGGTCTGACCTCGAAACTACTGGAAAATCTTGACCTTGACATTGAGTCACAACGTCTTTGTGTCAAAGTTGACAGGGCCATTGAGGGAGACATTTACCAGAAGGTGCTCACTTTTGTCGCAACCAGTAGCATAACATCCATCAGTTCATTCTGTTCTGTTCCATCGATGCAATCTTATCCATTGGTTGACAAGACATCCACCTTCACATACATCAAAGAAATGCTGCAAACATATGGCAAAGTGCCCCATACTGCAGTTTCATCAAAAGAAGACTACAAAGCCATTGAGTTCCTCATCAGCCATTACTACATCACACCTACCATTGCCGGATGGTCCTTTGCCTCCCCATTTGTCCATTATCAATTGCTGATTAATTGAAACAATAAAAAAGGCATATTGTCTTTTGCTGGACTTCTAAAAGAAAGCATACAGACTATGAATTTCACTACCATCTCAAGTAGTGAATCCAAAAGTGTTTGTAGCACAGTGCATGAAGACCCTTTCAAATGTGCTTTATACATCTCGATCTGCAGTTATCTTAGTGCAGGGTCATTCTGTGACCCTAAAGTCGGTCACTACTTTTATTCAAAGGGCAGGATTGACTTATGGATAAGGCCTGCGCACTGGGCGATCAAGATTTCAAGAAACTATGACAAGTTTCAACAATATATTGACCACTTCCAGCCAGCTAGAATCTATGAAGATGTTCTATTCAAAGATTACGTGCTGTTGAATTTCATTCAGGAGAATGCAGGTCTCAATGGCCCTTTAAAACACAAGGAAGCTAAAAATGTTGAAAAAGTCTGGCATATCCATTGGGACAACCTGGATGGTAATGGGTTTGTGATTTTATAGCAACACGGATTCCCCAATGAGAGGTTGATGATTACCAAATCTCCCACTACAATTTTACTGACAAAGAAATGAGCACATTCAGAGCTTCAGGAGAATGAAGTGTAACCTACTCCATTGATAACAACAACCTTCCTTGTATGTTTACATAGAGGCCTTGTGATACAAACATTTCAAATACAACAATATCATGACAAAATGTAGCTGAGTATATACTACAGAACAAAACATGATACGACACATTATGATCATGAAGACATGGGGGTAAGTACATAAAGCACCTCAAAAAAAACCCAAGAATAGCTTATCAATAAATTTGATCAGCCCGAGACTGCGCTGCTTTGCCTTTTGCATGGTGTAGTACTCATCCAAGTACAGCACAACCTCAGTGTTCTCCTCCATCTTGTTTGCAGCCCCAACTGCCTGGTCTTCTGCTGTTTTTTTTTTCATGGCAGTGGAAGCCATGGCCTTCTTGATGGCCCACTGTGCTTAAACTCCTCCTAGCACCAGTTCAAGAGGTACTTGCGGAAGAGCTGCCTGCTGGCAATAGCCTTTCCATCCTAGAGTGTGATACTCTTGTCCTTGACTGCCAAACTAAGCTTCTCCATCATCTTCCTGCACAACTACGCATACATCTCCAATCATGTCACCTCGTCCATTGCCTTTTCAAAGACAAAATTAATAACCTGCATCAGCATCTTCTCATTGTTCTCATCCTCAGACTTGTTCACCCACTCCATGATCTGGTCAAAGAGATCCAATTTCTCCATTGTCAATTTGTTGAGCAGCACCCTGACTTGATACTCCACATGTGCCGCATTATTGATCATTTTCCTACCCAAACAGTTCCCCAATGATACAGGCGGTGAGCCAGATGCATTGGTGTTGTAGGATTTGCTGGAGACTGGACTGGTGTTGAGCTCCAACTTGTTTGCATTTTTAGACATGAATAGCTATCAAGAATCAATGCCAATGAATGCTTTTCTGACTGATACGCTCAGTGAAGGTGACAGTTATGCTCCCAACTGAGGCAGAGAGTGTAATGATGGGCAAGGTACTGAAATGAGCCTATGTTGTATGTCTACAGCCATGAGGTTTTCATGCTGCATCAGCAAAGGCTAGCCATGTGTTGGCCATCTGAAGACAAGATGCCATCAGGTTGAAGGCCATGGATGCTAAGGTTATGGAAAGAAAATAGACCACCTAAATGAGGTTGAGGTATCCAGACAATGTCATTGTATCCAACAGTTACTTCATTTTCTTTTAAGAACATACTGAATAGTAAGATCCTTGTAGCAAATAGAGTTTTGTCATGGGTTATCTCAGCAAGACTTGCTTTGAGAGAGAGCCTAAGCTGCATGTCTGGCTCAAGCCAACGGAATTGTTAAGAAACCCCAGGGATAATGTATGTAACACTCACTAACCGAAAATGCATTGAGGAGTAGCCCAGGCAGCTATATCTCCATGAAGGAAAAAAAAGGATTTAACGACAGAGTCAGTGAGTGAGGACACAGTCTCTCAGAGGTTAAAAGGCAAAGATAATGCGCAAAATTGAGGCAATACCATCTCATCAATGGAGCTTAAGATACTTGTATACAGAGGGGTCAAGAATGCACATGAATTAACCTCTCTTGACCTTGAACATGATAACAAAATTAATTTTGCTTGGTGTAATTGCAGGTTTCAAGGGTAAGGAGCAATTTTGGAGGCCTCTGCGCGTTAAGCCATCATATCAGATCTGACTCCACCTCTCCTCAGACAGGATCAATTGCCATTTTCAGCCCAATGCTATTGTTTGGCAGATGCTGGATAGAGAGCAGTAGGGCAAAAGATTTCACTTCACACCAATCATGCAATGGACTTGCATTTTTCCAAGAATGCAATGGTCTTGCATTCATACAGTCACCACAGTTGCTCTGGTGAGCACTCAGCTGTCATCCAACTGCAGTTTACAGTTTTTCTGACTCCCTTTGCAGAGTAGTGATTGTTCTTTTTCATTGTCAGCTTTCAGTGGACATCACTACTCTACAAAGGTATGACAACTTCAGTCTTTTCAATAAGTATTCAGCTTATTGGCAGCCGCAGTAATCAGTTTGAATTTTGCCATTGAAAAGAGTATCTTACATGGCAATTTTCACTCTCAGTAAGCCAAACATATTGCGTTCATGTCTGTCAGTATTCTTACTAGGCAATTTTTACTTTATTAGGTATTGTATTCTTAGCTGTACTGTTTTTTTGAACATCATATAATCGTTACCTCTTCATTGTGCCCTTGCCTTCATGACTCAAAATGCCTTGGGCTCTCATAGCGTTGACCCTGACCCCCTCAAGATCATTCGTACCCATGCTGAGGCTTGCCAGAAGCTCATTGATGATGTGGCTAATGGTAAAACTTTGGTTTCAGAGTTTATTAGGTCAATTAGAGAATTCAGTCTCAATGCTGCCGAAGCTCAGGATCATGTTGATGAGGTCACACAACAGATCAAATTATGGAAGGCAAAGTCTAAACAGGCAGATCCTCCCCTGTGAGAGCCATCTCCAACTGGAGGTAGCAAAGATATCACTGGAGAAGCACAAGCTCATGCCATGAAAGAGGCTGAATAAGAAGCCTTATGAGCCAAGTTGGACCAGGCCCTGGCCCCTCCGGTTCCTTTGTCTACTATCACTATCGATCAGCTCGCTGAACTCTTAGGGGAGCCAAAAAAATCAGTCAGATCAGCACTTGTTCTTCAATCTCTCCTTACCGCAGTGCCCCATCTTGCTATGCTTCAGGGAAAAACAGCAGATAATCCTCATGTTTCCAGGACTTGGTACCTTCAGCAACAGTACACAAAAGAGAAGATGGTAGATGCGCTCATTTAGGCCAATCTCAATATCTTAAGGATCCAATTTCACAAGTTATGTGGAAATTGGTCATCTTTGACCATTTTGTTGATTTTGAGAAGCTGCATGCTACCCTTGAGAAAGTATATGACCACAATGAGAAGCAAAAAAACTTTATGGGTAGTTTTTCACTCATTAAGAAAGACTATGTGCTGGCTAAAAACCTAGTTTGTTCCAAATCTGATTGGACTCAAGCATTCAATGCGTAGATGGCAGCTGTTATCCTTTTCTATCCTCATTGTGAGGATAAGTTGTCAAAATATAGGAGTAAAATTGTGGATTTTTGTCGTAACATACCTAATGGAGCACTAGTTGCTATACAATTTGATGCAAACATATGAGATCATTATGCATACAATCCATTCTGGATGGATAAAGATCAGAAATTACATATTCCCTTCCTGGCTCAGCTCATTAGCTCAGCTTCTGGTTTGATGGGCACTAAATACAGCGCATCTCAACATTTCACACTATGTAAGAGACAAGCATCAGTTTGTCAAAACTGGAATCTTGGAATTTGTTCATTGGATTCATGTCCTGGCAGATGTTGTCACAACATATGCTGCAAATGTGGCGGTTCTCACAAGGCCTGAGACATCAATGACTGTTTCAAGAAACTCAACCAGTGACACCAGCAATACAGATCCTCTACTGCAGGTGGTAATTGATATTGAGCAACATGCAGAACAAGAAACCAGATCACTTAGAATGTCAGGTATGAAAAGACTTTTAGAAAATACAGATACACATGAACTGAAGTTTCATAGAGGTTTTGTTTGGGACTCAGACCCTTCGATTTCTCACCAGCAGCACTGGATACTGAATCAGCTCCACCTCTCCCTTTACCTCTGCAACACCTTCTCAATAACCCTGTTTATAAAATCACATTGGAGGCTCTAAAGAAAAGCATTCACGTCAAGACACATTTCAATGTTGATTGGTTCAAAAGATTATTGTGGGACCACCCAAATCAGCCATTTGTTAAATCAGTTATGAGAAGTCTTTGAGAAGGTTTTTGGCTTTTTGACAGAGGGGATAATTGGTTGGCAGATGAGAATGATGTGCTAGAGAACTATTCATCAGAGGAAGAAGACTTGAATGCTATCCAAGCCTTTCAGGATAAAGAAATCAAGGCAGGCAGGTGGTTACAAGCAGAGGACATCGAAAACCTGCTTCCCAGCATGAAGTCATCCCTGCTCTTTGTGGTATGGCAGAAAAACAAAGCTCAGGTCATAACTGATCATTCGGTGTCTGGATTCAATGACAGTATACCAAAAGTGGAAGCAAAGGTTCGATATAACAATATGCAAACTTTTGGTCAGGCTATGTTCAATGCAAGGTGTAGTTTTCTGAACAAAACCTTGCTCACCTGGAAATCCAATGTAGCAAGCGCTTTCTTAAACTTACCAGCTTGTTATGACAGCTTCAGCAGGTGGTAAAAGTGGACAGAGTGTGGTACATTGTCCATTGTTTGGTATTTGGAAACTGAGCATCTCCTTGCTGTTGGTGTGCTATTTCTTCGCTTATGTGTTGGCTTGGAGTGAAGAAGTTTGACATCATGGATCTGCATGTATTTATAAATGACTTTTATTCATGGGACCATTGCAACAATCTCATCACCTACCGAGGAGTCCTTTGACCCAGGAATCAGGTGCAGCTACTTGCACTGTGGGATGCTATAGGATGCCTATGGGAGGAGAAAAAGCAAGAATTTGGTGAAAAGCTGAAAATTATAGGATTCTGGGTGGACATCAACCAGGGTTCAATCACCCTTACCAACAAATCAGCTGCTGACATTGTGTCCAGGGTGAAGTCATTCTTAGATATGCCTTCTTGTCGCCCACCGCTCTGCACTTGGCAATGGCTAGCTGGTCATCTGAATTGGTTGCTTAACATTCTTCCATGGGGACAACCAGCCTTAACAGAGATGTACTGAAAAATGTCCAGAAAGGAGACAATGCATGCAGGAATTTTTCTCAACAAGGAAGTAGTAGCCGATATAAACTGGCTCATCAAAATCATCCTGAAATTGATGGGAGTTCAATTCTTGGAAACCACAAAATGGAACAACAATGCAGCCAATGTGGTAATGTGAACAGATGCAAGCTTGAAATTAGGAATGGCATTTGTATATGTGGGTAATGGTTTTGCTTACCAATTAGCACCCAACAATACACCCAACAAGATTGATATCTTCTTCTTGGAACTCGTAGCAATTCTTTTGGCTATCTTCCACATTGCTTCCTTCCTTCATCCTCCATGCAGGCTGCTTATCTTTTCAGATAGTCTGGATTCAGTGGCCATTTTCAATACTTTAGAAGTGACCAAATTACTGCACAATGCCGTAGTTCGAGCAGTCACTGGAATCATATTGCAAACAGGGATCGACCTAAAAGTCTGTCATATTGCGGGTAAAGACAACCTCAGAGCCAATCTTCTTTCTTGACTTTTGTTTGATGAGTATAAACAAAAATTCCCTGCAGACCGTGTCTGCCAGTTCGAGCCTCCTCGAGACCTTCTGCCAATGCAATGGAGAGGGTGCTTTTGAGCGCTCTGGGTGGATCATCAAGTAGTAGATCAGCGATCTGCCCCCAATGAAGATGGACAATCTAGATGCTCTTACCTCCCACCTCCAAGTCCATGCAATCAAAAAATCAACCGCAAGCGGATATGCAACTGGAGCTTGCGATTATGTGAAATTCTGTATCAACCATAACTTACCTCTTGACCCAACACCACAGACTCTATCTCGGTATATTGCTTATACATCTCAATTTAGAGCTTCTGGCCCAAAATATCTTTCAGGTCTTTGTCATTTTATACGCGATTTCTATCCTGATTTTGACAATAACAGAGCACACCCATTAGTTCAAGCGACGATCAGAGGAGCAAAGAAAGTACGTGCTGACCCTATCCGCAGAAAACAACCTCTACGTCCACATCATCTAGCAGAATTTGTGAAAGCAGCTAGATGCACCAACGATTACAATGATCTTCTCTTTGCATCTATGATGTTGTGCTGTTTCTATGCTTGTCACAGGTCAGGAGAATTAGTCAAGAAGACTGCGAAGGAACCGCCAGACTGGAGAAAAATAATAAAATGATCTTCATTGAAGTTCACCCCAGGCTACGTCGGTTATCACCTCCCATATCATAAAGCCAATCCTTTCTTTCATGGCACAGATATCCTCTTCACTCACCAAGACACAGCTGATCCAGTATCACTTATGCAAGAATATGTCGAGAAGCGTGATAAGCTTCATGGTCTTCGTCGAGCGCTATTCATTCGGAAAGATGGTTCATTACCAACCAGATCTTGGTTGGAATCAAAACTATTCTCTTTCGTAGATCGGATGTTTTGCGGCCATTCAGCACGAGCAGGAGGCGCGACACATTATGCTTTGTTGGGAATTTCAGAGAATATTATCAAAGCTCTTGGTTGTTGGTCTTCCTCAGCATGGACGACATATGTTCGCGAGAACCCCTGCGTCAGGATGGCGTTGCAATTAGCAGCACTCAAGATACGTCACTGAGTTCACAATCTATTTTATTTTCGATCAACTACTCGCATCATCTTATCACCTCCACCATCCCCTCCTCACTCCTCTTCAGCCTTATATAGCCCCCGACTCACTGCCGAAAATCAGAAATAAAAAGAAAATGGTCGCTTCGGCGGCCGATACTCGCTAAACCATAAACATCCTTCGCTAAGAAACTCTTATTCCAAGCAGTGAGCTGCAGAGGCAAGTAGCGTGTGTCGCAACAAGTCAACATTTTCAACGCCGACGAGACTCGAAAGGAATAAATAAAGCCAAAAGCCTAGGTCCGCCGTCCTCAACGTCAACGTCAACGCAATCAAAAACTTTCCGCTTGGCTGCCGTCTCTCATTCATTCATTCACGATTTCAGAGCCGACGCATCGGATTAATTACCACGAGTAGATAGATAGGTACTGAGCTCGAGTCCGAGTCCGGAGACCTCTGCGAAGATATATATGCACTAGGGGGTGGGGGCGGAGGGTGGGGATGCAAAGAGACTATACGTAGCTGCGTGTAGGTACCGTAACCGTATACCGTATACCGTACCGTACCGTACCACCATCAACGTGGGTTTGTGTTGTACTGGGTGGGTTGTACTGGGTTGTACTGTGGTAGGGTGGGGGTGGGTTTGGGGGAATAATACAAAAGAAGATGCATGCATATGATAAAAACGATGTGCTAGATGCCAAGAACAAAAAGGAGGAAAGAAAGAAGAGAATTTGGAGCCAGAGAGAGATCATAGATTGAAGGACTGTTGTGAAGGAACCTATGAGCAAGTACTTAGACAGACAGAGATACTAAGATGCAATCAATGCAGTACAATACTAAACGTGCGTGCGTGCGTGCGTGCGGGGGTCAGAGCGAAGAGAGAGAAAAGAGAGAGAGACAAAGGGGTACTAGGAAAGCAAAT
>JAGGAP010000292.1:0-39298 GCA_017657235.1 Termitomyces sp. T73sscA | reverse complement strand
TCAGCATCCATCTCGGAGAAGTAGAGAGCACCGTTAAGACCGCAAGGAAGGTTGGAGACGTCAACGTCAAAGGTGAACTCCTGGCCGACGAGCTTGAACATCTCATACTGGGAATCGGAGTTGAGAAGGTAGAGACGGGAGCCGATGTTCTTCTGCGCGGACTGGGTGACGAGCTTGAGAGTCAGAGCATCGCCGTTGGTCGTAACACCATAGGTGCCGGAGTAGTCAGCACCTTCCAAAGCGCAGTTTGAAGCACAGGTGGCGTCGTCAGGGCAAAGAGTGGAGTCCCAAGTGTTGCCGGTGTAGCAGTTGGTGTAGCTACCAGAGGCGGCAGAGTGGGTCCAGCGCCAGTTGGCATCGATGGTGACGGCACCGTTACTCTGCTGAACGCATCCGCCGGCCTTGGTGCATTTGTACCAGGGAAGTTTGGGGTGAGTCTCGGCTGTCAGTGTGCCAACCTGCTGGGCAGAAACAGCGATGGCGAGCAAGGAAAGAGCGGTGAGAGCAGCTTTGGGAAACATGGTAATCGTGGATGTTGAAGTTGTTCGACGGCTGGGAGGTGTCGAGGTGAGAAATTCAAGAGCTTGTAGACTCATTTTATACCCAAGAACAACAATTGAGTGCGGGGAAAATCCGGGGCACCCTTAGAGCACATAGTAAGGCCTCGTAAACACCCTGAGGTCTGGGCGGAGTAACCAGGACGCAAACAGAGTGAATGACCCGCATGAAGCGTTCAATATGACTCCGAAGAGTCTCCGTCGAATGAGTATGGAGGTCAAGCTCGAGATATGACGTTGGTCCGAGTTAAGGATTGACCAAAGAGATCCATCTGGTTTTGCGACTGAACATCACTGTGTCTTCACCTGCTTTCAGATGTCGTTGAGGACTTATATGAGATTGAGCACGTCCGTTCTACAGAAGGTACACACAAGGCACGGTCATATGTGGGCGCATGATGCGCCGCGCGTCATGGGCGGTTTTTAGCGAAACTCCGATACCACCACATCTGACCCTCATCTGATGCGCCCCTGACTACGGCTTTGATGATTGTCTTAAAAACCTTCTATGTAGGCAGCTTCAGACAATCTTGTTATTTCTCCGAATATAATGACGGAGCCCACAAAAAGGCATTCCCGAGATTGTTCTGGATTTCGTGGATTCTGTCGTGTGACACTCCTGGCTGCATGGAAGCAATTTGCACGGCCTTCAAAACCATGCTGACAAAGGACATTGACGAAAGGATATCCTGCCAGAGCAAATAGATCATCAGGATAGTAAGTCTTGCGGACTGCAAGCAAGGACTCAAAGTGACTCTTTTAAGATGGGAAGCGAGAGTACAGAGCGATTAAGTGAGTTCAGCCCAAGGCAAATGCCCTTTGTCATGCCATCACCTAAACAAGATTGCTCGAAGGCGAGACCACAGAGGTGTATATACAATTAGGGCTCTTTCTGGTGACCGAAGCCTACATGCAGTGGGAACGGCGTGTCATGCGTGCCACCGTGTTTCAACGGGGGTTGAAACGTAATTTTATGGCGACGCGTGCAAACAACTGCAAACACCAAGTTCGTTGAGAACCATCACTCGCTCTCTTCTCTTTTATCGTGCGGTGCCCCGTAAAACCAATATTCACTTTGAAGATGACTAATGCAACCTCAGGACATAAGCGGTCTTGGGATGGAACCGATTACGACTCACAAAAGAGGCCCAGGGAGGAGGCGAGGGACTGGCGTGATGTTCATCTGAAATCGTCGGACAGGCGGTCGAATACGAGCAAAGCCGGAGCTGATAAGGGGCACAGCGATAGCAGGAGACGCGAGGACAGGAGGAGGGATGAGGACAGGAAGAGGGACGATCACAGACGTGCGAATGAGTATCGTGGAAGAAGGGAGGAACGGGAACGGGAACGGGAACAACGAGAACGGGATCGGGATCGAGGTCACCGTGAAGAACGACGCAGATCTACTTCTAGGGAAGAGGGAGAGTAAGTCTCGTCTCTTCGCATCGTATTCCCTGAGTTTTGTTGAATAACGTGTTAGAATTTCGCCTCGGCCTGAAGAGTGAGTCATATTTCTAGCAGTTTCTAAAACAGCTAACACTTATTTAGTTATTCAAGTCGGCATCGGGAGTAAGTCTTTCCACAGTTTTCTATCTATCTGCTGACGTGTCTTTGTGTTTCAGTCACTCGCCTCGGTATAGAGAGTCAGTTCTTTTTGTCTTCTTAGTTATATCATTCTCATTGCATTTTCCGGCAGTTCACCGCGTCGCAGAGAGTAGGTTTTGTGCTCCTCTCCAAGCAGATTGGCACTAATCTACTACAGTAACTCGCCACGCGGTAGTCCTCGTCCGGAGACATTCGCACTCCCGCCAGCCCCAGCGCCACTACCGCGTCCTCCAACACCGCTTCCGGAAATGGAGCTCGAACTCCCTATGTCCCCGCCGCCTGTTGAGGACCTCATGGCAGCCCGGCGTGCGAAGCGTAAAGCGATCCGAGCAAAGTATAATGGTGTGGCAAGTGTAGATGCCACTCCAAGTCCTAGCAGTGCGGTCCAGCCGCCTCCCCTTTCTTCTATTGATTCTGATACTGTTACGCGTGCCCCTAGCATATCCGGCACTCCTGTGCCCCCAGTTTCGAATGCAGCGAGTTCGTGTCCTGCGTGCATTCTCTTCTCTTGGCACTTTGCTTACTTCTTTGCAGATAATACAGGTAGACGAGATTCGATGTCTGCGTCGCCAACGCCACAGGATTTCGCATTAGCTAAGGATGGCGAAGAGGAAGGTGTTCCTAATGCGGAGAATACGGGTGCTGAGCAGATCTCTGCAGCCGATTATGACCCCAGTTTAGATCGACTTGAGGACGAGCAGCGACGTAATCGTGATCCCGCCTCTGCTGCCGAAGCTATGGACGTTGATGTTGACGAGGAAGAGGTCGAGGAAGTCGAGGAAGAGGACGTAGACGACATGTTCGCTGTAGCCACGACTACGAAGGTGAAGAAAGTTAAGAAGACCGTGGTGAGCATCATTTTGCTCACTTCCACCCTGATATCTTTTTCACACTTCTTCTAGAGAAAACTTGTTGCGCCTGCGCTTGTCACGACCAACCTAGATTCTGCAGCAGATTCAGAAGGCTATTATACTATCATTCTTGGTGAACAACTGGACGGCCGATACCAAGTTTTTTCGTCCATCGGCAAGGGCATGTTTGCCAATGTGGTCCGTGCGCGCGTCATCTCGGGTGATCCCAAGGAGATTGGGAAAGAGGTAGCGATCAAGATCGTTCGGTGCCAGGAGTCTATGTGAGTGTCTGTCTTCGGGCTCTTTGGGTCCGATACTGATCTTTTTGGCGTAGGTATAAGGCTGGACAAAAAGAAGCAGGGATTCTTAATAGATTGAAGGATGCAGATCCAGATGATAAGAAACATATCGTAAGACTTGAGCGGACGTTTGAACATAGAGGGCATCTGTGCCTCGTCTTCGAAGCCATGAGGTGATTATCGTGTTTGATCTTTCGGAACTGCCAGACTTACCATCATGAAGCATGAATCTCCGCGACGTCGTGAAGCGTTTCGGCAAGGACGTCGGGCTCAATATCCGCGCTGTCCGTGCATATGCCCACCAACTCTTCCTCTCCCTCAGCCTCCTCCGCAAATGCAACGTCATGCACGCCGACATCAAGCCCGATAACATCCTCGTCAACGAGCACAAAACTCTTTTAAAACTATGCGATCTCGGTTCCGCCTCGGACGCAGCCGAGAATGATATCACGCCCTACCTCGTCAGTCGGTTTTACCGCGCCCCCGAAATTAGTGCGTCGTCTTTTCTCGTCTCCCCGCGCGCAAACTCACAAACATATCACATTCCATCCGTTTATCTCATTCGTAGTCCTCGGCGTCCCGTATGATCCGGCTCTGGACATTTGGTCCATCGGATGCACGTTGTATGAATTGTACACGGGCAAGATTCTTTTCCCTGGCCGTTCAAATAACCAGATGCTGCTTCTCATGATGGAGTTAAAAGGGCGGTTCAATGGCAAGATGATTAAGCGTGCGAAATTTGGAGATGTGTATTTTGATGATATGGGAGCATTTGAGAGTATTGAAACGGACCGGGTAACGGGTGCGGTGAGTATTTTTACTTCATTCATTTCATTTTTGTTATTGTGATGTGATCTGATGATGTATGCTGTAGGCTATTGTGAGGAAAGTACATGTTTCGAAGCCGACTCGTGATTTGAGAGCAAGGCTTATGCCTCCCGCCTCGGCAAAGTTGAAGGACGATGAGAACAAGCTGATAGTGTCTTTCATAGACCTGTTGGACAAGTGCCTTGCTCTCGATCCCGCGCGTCGTATCTCACCAAAGGAAGCTCTCACGCATCCTTTCGTGCGTGGATGAACCGGGCACTTAAAGACATGATGGTTTCCTTCTGATGCAGACATAGAGAGTAAGGGTACGCTTGCGGGTCACAGTTTCGTCTGAATTTTTCTTTTGTTCTTTTTATTCTTATTATCTGTAGCTTCAACCGCTCCCGCGGACATACGAGAAAGAAATAGAATTCAGTGCGAAATGTTTATCCCGTGGCTTCTGTTCCCATGCATATGGTAATCGCTCGTGTCGTGTGGATAGTCACGCGGTGCTCCAGAGGGTGCGCGTTCCCACTTGTCCGAGGACGATGCTGTCATAATAAAGAGAGCGAGGATTTAGTCGCATAGTCGAGTGATCCTTTTCTATCCCCCTTTTCTTTGCAAGACTTGAACCACTGACTTATCTGAGATGGCGACCAAACGTCTTCGAGGCCTACTAACACACCTCGGTACCCGCAGACCCATCCAGGAGACTGACAGTCCCATGAGTGCTTCGGCTGCAGTTTCCGACCAAGAGCTTCCGACGTATGATAAGCTGCCTATGTTCAAGAATTTACCAGGGTGCGCTTGGGGCGTGTGGGGTGAAGACGACCAACTGGGAACTGTTAATTTGCTCACGGAGAAGGTGGTACAGCGTGCGGCCAGAGAAGAGATATTGTACGTCGAATGTTCTTAAATGCTTTGATCAGCGTGGGGTTGGGGGATCCGGCGTTCCGCAAGCCATTTCAGATATGTTTTTTTTTATCTTTCATGGTTGTTGTGGCGATTTAGGAGGAAACTTGACACGTGGATATTGCAGAACTGGACATGCCATCTCGTTGAACTGGTAAGCAACTGTGATATTCTCAAGACATAGATCTGGTTGACGTTCTTCGTCCGATGATGTAGGCCGCTGAACTTTCCAGAAAAGGTGCGTTCTACTGGCGAGAAGCCGGCCTAGTGGTTGACGTAGATTGGATGAAAATTCAGCCCGTCTTTAAGCGTAAGACGCCGGAGGTCAAGACGAACCTGCGGGGAATCAGTCCTGTTGTTCGAGATGACGAGATTCATATCGTGAGTAGCATTTTTGGTCTCTAATAACAGAAATTCATGTTTGAGCTCAGAACACACAATCTGGGACACAGTGGGACGGCCTGAGACACTACGGAGTTGTAGAACATGGGGTATACTACAATAAGTTACTCATACGCTCATGATTCGCTCCAAAATAATCATCCTAACGCACTTATCTTTCCCAGCATCCCAGGTCTTTCGCTTTCCGTGGGAGTCGCACCCATTCCAAACCCCAATACCATTGATCCAAGTCAAGCGAAGCTTGGTATGCAAAGTACGTCCCAGGCTTTCACATGCTTTCACATATTCTGACACCTCACTTCTGGTCATTCCAGACTGGGCGGATCATGGCATCTGCGGTCGTGGAGTTCTCCTTGACCTCGTGGATCATCAAACGAAAGGTGGCACAGTACCTCTGCAGTATGATCCCTGGACTACTCACGCGATTACTGTGGCGGATCTTGAGGCGTGTGCGGCGGCCCAAGGTGTTTCATTCCGTCAGGGTGATATCCTGCTTCTGAGGGTCGGATTCATCCAGAAATATTACACCGTGTCACAGGAGGAACGGGACGCTCTCCCTGGACGCCCCGAGACGTTGTGCGTGAAATGATCATCTCTTGGAAAGCTGTGATGAGGCACGGCTGACTGTGAAGTATGATGACAGCGCGGGAATCGAGCAGTCAGAGGACATGAAGCGGTTTTTGTGGTGCGTTCAACTTCCCTCTTGCGGATATGCTACGATGCCACTAGGACGTTGCTTGATGAACACTCACATGTGCATAGGGACAACCACTTTGCGGCAATCGCGTCCGATCAGCCGTCGCTAGAGGTAAAGACTGCGGCACTTTAACTCGAGCATGTTGTCTTGATCACATGTTGATACCCCGTTTCTTAGCGTTGGCCCACGCCCCAAGGCGTGCCACACATGCATCAGGTAAGCTCGTAACTTTGGCCAAGAGGCTGCTGTTGAAGTTGGGATCTGGTGCTGATGTCGCCACCCATCTAGACCCTACTTGGGTTAGTATCATGTTTTTGGGGCTCTTTACGTCGATTAAGAACTGACGTTATCGATGTGATCTCGTGGTAATTGTCGTAGATTGTGGGGTATGCCTATCGGTAAGTCTGCTGGGAAGTTGTCTTCGGTACGCTGTACGATTAATGCCGGCGGCTTTTCTTAGGCGAGTTCTTTGATCTTGAGAAATTGGCTGTCAAGTGTTCCGAAACCGGAAGATATACTTTCTTCTTTTCCTCGTGGCCATTGAATATGTAAGGGCACAGTGTTTAAAAAGTACAGCGATCTGAGACAGCCTTAGCATCGGCGGATGCGCTAGCCCTCCAAATGCTGCTGTAAGTCATTTCAGACTAATCAAAGAGATGGTGCTGATAGCGGATAACTTCTAAGGCTTATTTCTGATCCTTTTACCTTTCCTAGCTGTACATAAGATCATTACATTTGCGCCTCATTTTGATTCTTCAAGCCTGACGGGCACCATATGGAGTATCAACAGAAGATCCTGTAGATGGTGTATCTCCTTTTACGCATAGTCTTTGTTGCGAGATGTATATTGCTCATCTGATACCACGATTTGCGCCTCGAGGTATACACATGAAGCACGGAATGATCCTGATTGCCTAATGCCATACTGTTCTGTTAGCTAACCCCTGTCTTATGACGTGGAATGGCGCTCAAAGGAGCCAATCTGCGAATTTCCGCCACAGCTCTCCCTCGACTGTGTGGGTTCACGATGTAGGGTCACATTGACTTAATTTGGAAATATGGATGTCACGTGACAGAGTAATCAGGCGTGTTGTTCGAAACTAAGCTTGACTAAAACAGGTTGAACATCTCGTCCATTCCCCAGATTTCCTGTGGCTTCGTCGCTGGGGACAACGATGAGCAGGAGAGAGTCGCGCGTGTCTATGGGTGCTCGTCAGAACGATGCTCTGCTTGAGTTCGAGAACTGTGAGTTGTCATGTTCTTTTTGTTGCTCTCCTGACGTGTTGCAGTCAAGAAGAAGTTTCTGCTTGCCAACAAACACATAACCAAGTCAGTGGAATAGATTTTTGACACTCTTGAGGCTGATTACCGCGAGAAAGACTTAATTCGACGCTGAGTGTCCGTATCGAGGAGCTGAACGCCGAGATATCGAAACTATATGTTGAGAACCTCAAACTAAAGGCATCGGAGATTACGCTGGTCGCACAGCTCAAACGTGAACGTGAAAAGTCTCGAAAGGTCATGGCCGAGGCCGAGGCAGCGGTATGTGCTGACTTCATGAATTTTTAACATTCAGTTTACACTCTCATCAGACTCATAACCTCACAAAACGCTTGGGATACCTTCGCCAAACACTTGATATACCCACTGTATTGCCCACGCAAGAGCAGCCTCCTGCTGCTCGCGCCCGCAAACCCCTGTCTACTGTTAATACTGACCCAGGAAGCTCGCCGCAAGGGAATCGTTTATCACGTCCGCCAAATGTTCCCGGCATATTCGAAGAAGAGGAACTATCATCGTTGACATCTGAATCAGAGCTAGCGAAGCCACCGAGTCCTGTCCTGCGAAAGGTGAAGGCCAAACCGCGACTCTCCGCGTCTAGACTACCCGTGCCATCGCGGATTTCATCGCCACCACCCCAGTCTGACCATGCACTTGAAGAAGTATACGAGTCCACGGCAGCACCCAAGTCACGAAAGCCCTCACGTAGGCAAAGTGGAATGCTCAGCGTTAACACTGATGTGTTGTCGGTACCGCGCGCTCCGAGCCCTGCTTTTGGTTCCCCCATGAGGAGAGCAGCGGGGTTAAAGGAGGAAGAAGAGGAAATGGCCATTGTGACTGAACAGCTTGTGGATGTGGAAGACGACGTGTATCCGGAGCCAAAAGTACCACCCCCAAAGAAAGGACGGCGCAAGAGCCGCGGGAAAGAACGAGGGACACTAGAAGAGCCAGAGGTAGCCGTAGAGGACAGTGAATCTCGAGAACGGAAGAAGGAGAAACTGGATGGTGAAAAAGATGGTGGGGGAAAGCCTCGCCTGTCAGACGTCACTAATCCTCGCGCTGCCCTTATATCAATAGACAACACCGGTATGCGTCACAACTCGACGGCAACGCGAAGAAGCTCCTGATCACTTTTTGTCGTAGTTCCTTCGTCAGCTGCTGCGAGAGCATTCCTTACGGCATCACCGACACCTTCAGCACCTACGTCCAGAGGATCATCAAGCCCTGTCCCTTCCGGTGAAGGTGAAGGTTCAACCGGCGTACGAGAACGAAGACAAAGAAAGAGCGTCAACTATGCCGAACCCAAACTTAACACGTACGTATCTCCTTGTCCTTCTTTTCTCATACCTATTCCATCATAGGAAAATGCGGAAGCCCGATCCCCCATCTGGAACCGTTCCCCAGAAGAAGCGTTTATCGGCTGCAGCCATCCTCACCACGTATCGTCCACCAGAAGATACAGGAGACGATGCAGACAACGACACGGAGGCACGTTCATCGCTCGAGCTTCCCCCCCGCATGAACGCTATCCCAATCCATCCCGAGTTGTTACCGCTCCCGCCCTCTCGACCCACATCTTCCATGTCGATGGTCATCTCGCCTCCGCCTCCACGTTTGTCGGTGAAGCGCAAGAAGTCACGGCCTGTTGTGGAGGATGGTGATAGCGACGGTGCAGAGGCAGATGCAGAGTACACTGTTCCCTTGAATCCCTTGTGGATCAATGTCGATGGGCGACGACGGGCTGCGAGTAGTAGTGGGACAAGTGGTGGAAGCAATGGAAACACGCTGGCTCTGGATGATCCGAGACGGCATAGCTTGGCTGTTTGACTGAGCTATCCCAAATGCGCAAATTAAATTGCGGTGTTGTGCTGTGGACATTGCGGGAGTGTAGCTTGCATATAGCCACCACGCGCACTTTTTCTCCTATAGAGAATCCTTCATCTTGGAACCATGTGGCCCGGTGGTCAGTCACGACATCCATGATTATTCCCCTTCATCGCTGCCTTGAGTTTTATTTTCCCTTTTTATTCTAGTTACACCTTGGATGGTCATGACTCGCCTACAATAGCTTTGCACATCGGGTAATGTCCGCATTAAGTCAAGCATTAAAGTCTTGCCTATACAGTTTGTATGTATAATTCGCTCGTATATAACGGAAGTGGAAGGATTACTCATTAATTAATGGCGTGAAAATTCGTGGAATTTCCCTTGGATTGTTTCGAAATCATTCCGCCTGCCCTTATGCGGACGAGACGAGGCCGCAATCTGATTTGTAGGACCATTAATCGCATCCGTGAATATTTGAGTGTCCAGAATACTCCAGACACGTCAGCCGCACGGAGTGAGGCAGGTAAACCACGCCTGAATGCATCTGAATCATGAGAAAAACTCGATTCCCAAAGTAGTTCTTCCTAATTGTAGCACAATTCACACGATATGTTGACGTCTACTTTGAGCATCAGTAATCTGAAAATGACCGACGAGAATGAATTTGTCGTTTGGCTGGGGTTCAGACATGTGTTAAATTCGTGTCAAATTCTCGAAAATACAGCCTCCTAAATCGAGCTAAGAGTAGTTCATGAACCTACAATTTTCAGTCACTGCACCAAACTGAAATACCGCCTGTAGGAGTTCGGGCTGTTCATCACTGGCACGTTGCGTCGTTTGTGCTCAAAATTTCTGTACAGATCACCGTGGGATACGATAATATGGTGTACATCTTTATATAGATACAGAGAAAAGCTATAACAGCCCGCTAGATAGGTTTAGGCGTCGATGTAAGGATCGAACGCCACACTTTATCATCAAAAATAGCATCACTGAGGGTGACCTGATGTGTGTATAGCAGACCGCTCAGTCACCTGTAGTCAAGGTAGCAGCATATCAATACAACATCAAGGCAAAGAGGGTATCGCATGTAGATACATAACAAGATTCAATCACTGACTCTCCCCAGCAGGCTCAGGGCTCTGATCCTTTAGCCAGCCCTCAAAATCCACGTCCACGTCCTTCTCCATGAACTTGCTCACCAAATCCACGTTTCCGTCTACATCAAACTGGGAATTATACTTCATCCATCCAAGCGCCTTCTCTTTCCCGTCAACTTGTGTCGACGTGAACGGGGGATCGAACACGTTTTCCTGACCATCCTCTGGATCCGAATCAGAGTCAGACGCTGCAAGAGAGGACAGAGATCTAGCAGGAGACGCGATAAGGTTATACACGGAGGAGCGGTCGCGATCGTCTGAATCCTCGTCGTTAGTGAGGGGTGTGATGTAGTCGTACATTCCCGTAGGCATGTCGTCAATATTTGTTGGTGAGAGAGTATCGGCTTGATCAGGCTCCAGCTCTGCTTCATCCTCCAAAGCGTTTACCTCTTCCTTTTCCTCCTTTTCTCTGTGAGAAGACTTCAACTCAGTGTGTACGGTAAAGAAGTTCTCCACAGCTTTAAGCTCAGCTTCTGTCGTGCGTGTTACCTCTGAAAAAGTGTTTCGGCTTTGCAAATTCCGCTTGGAAGACGCAACCTTAGCCTTCTTGGATGAAGCGATGAGATCGACAAGTCTAGGCAATTGAACGCGTTGTGGAGTCACTATCGGGGTGATAGGGGTTACGACGTCTGGCGGCGTGGGTGGGCGTGCTGGAGTTCGTATTGGAGAATCTTCTTCAACCCTTGCCTTTTTTATGGCCTGCGGAGGCGTCACCGAGCGTGCACGCTTCTCCCGCTGTGCTTCATTTATCGTAGAAAGTTGTCGATTTGGCATCGGACTGGATGGTCTTTCGGAAAGGGTAGACATTGTTCCCCGACGGCCGTACGTACGGATACTGGGTGGGGTAGGGAGGGGGGAGGACTCTGATTGCGGAACGAAGATTATCGGCTCTGGCTTGTGTCTTCTCTGGATTTTGTCATTCGGAGTCGAAGTATCAATCTGGGAGAAGGAAGGCGGCAGAAAGGACTAATCGTTTCTTTAGGGTTCAGTTTGTCAAATAACAATCCCACGAGGAATGGGCTTACATATTCTGATAAGTCTTGAATGGGCCGTGGTTGTTGAGAGCTGCTCGAATCAAGTGGAGTTTTATCGGGTGCATGGGGTAGGGGTTTTGGGCCTGAGCTTGAAGGTGTCGCATTGTTCGCAGATGCCTTCATATAACCTTTCGGCTTGCCAACAACATTCAGACTTGATCGCTTTACGACAGGAAAGCCCAGAGTGGATGTCACTCGTTTCCCCTTTGCTAGAACATTTTGTTCTGTTGGAACACGTTGAATCTCCTTTTGCTGAGATATGGAGACAACGGGTGCACTTTCTTTCGGAGCAGTCTCGATGTCGCGTTGCCAATTCTGTACCTTCTTCTTCACACGATCTTCTTCGGCCCACTTCGCTTCCCACTCCTCCCACTCCTCTTCAGTTTGAGCATTGATCCAACCGGAGGTCGACTCGGCCATCTTTCCCTCTGTTGTCGTGTTAAGCCATCGCCTCCGTCGTGTGACATTGAGTCTAAGCAGCTGCACAACTGCGGACCACTTCCCATCAGCAGAGTCCCCATTGGCATATTTGAAAGCCTTCTGCACTCGTTGTCGCAGAGCATCTACACGGGCGGTCGATCGTTCTTCACTGCCAGGAGATGCAGACCGCGAAGACGGGACTTCCTGTACCTTGGTGGCCAAAGCAATGTGTTGTTTGGACATTCGCTCCAAATAAGCCTTTGGAATGGGTTTAGGAGCAAACGGTACTTCAGAACCTGACAAAGATGACGAAGGCGTGGCGTAAAATATTGGAGTGTAGAGGGTGTTTGAGCTCACAACACAGGGTATGCCCTGCACTTCGGTATATGTCATGGTTTTCTGTGGCGCAAATGGCACAAAGGCGACGGCTGGCAAAACGAGTGTTCAAGTTGAGGAGGAACCAAAGATTGTATAAACATCACGTGATGACGAATCTGGCCTTTGCGTGCGCGGACCACGCCGGTAATACAACTAACCAACCAACAACCAACCTTTCCAGCATTACCAGTCAAGCTTCAAGCTTCAAGCTTCAAGTACAGCTGAAGACGTATAACTGACTTGAATCTCTCTATCCCCATTAATCAAGCTTCTCCTTGTACCTTTGAAGTCGCGAAATAACAGTCTTGGGGTCACTCCTCGGTTTCTCTGCTTTTCTTTCAGCAATTTTTATATTCCCACAGCGTCTTTCGTGTCGACGGAGATGGCTGCTTTCTGTTACATACTCCCTCTCCCTGAAACAGGGAAAATCGTGGCGCTTGCAGTTATATGTAAACGTCCAAGCCCGTTCAGATCGACTCGAAGTATGTATGCGACCTGACCCTTCTGCATACCTCGATGGAAGCTGGTAACAACTCAGCTTACAGCCATTTTCGTAACGTTAGACTCCTTTGACTTCCGGTTGTTTAGTTGTTTGTGATGGCTGAGCTTGCCGAAGAGCTGCCGAAGAGTTAGCTACTCTTAAAATTTTTAGTAGCGTTCTCTTCTGCTGCCTAAAAAAACCTCGTTACTGTCTCTTCATATCTATGGATGTGCTTTTTGTACTGAAAGTGCTGCATATCATGTAGCTTGAGGCATTTCTTATCAGCTACTCTTCGGCAGCTCTTCGGCAAGCCCAGCCATCACGGATATCAGGCCAAACAACTAAACAACCGGAAGTCAAAGGAGTCTAACGTTATGAAAATGGCTGTAACAAGTTATCCAGCCAGATCTGGTTTTACAACAGGTGATCTTCGGCATTCGTCGTGAGCCAATCGCCGTGCCACGGTAAGACCGCGGCTATTTTGTGTTCTGCCGTGCGGCGTTCCCCTAGCTCAGTTATGTTTGGATATTTCTGTATAGCTAAGCTCATCTTGGAAAATACGTCACTTATGTGAATATTCTCTCCCATGTGGATGGACAGCAATCCTTGTGGACCTAATGGGCGTCGTTCGAAATAATTATCTGATTCAAAGCACAGCGACTGCTGTATTTGATGACAACCAATGCGCGAGATTAGGGCGATTCTGACTAATGTCGCTTCGAGTATGCTGCGCACCGGACATCTCAAGAAAATTCACTGACGGGTATTGCACAATCATGATATCGCTCATTCGAACTTGTATCTTCTTGGCTGATTCGAAACCCGCATCAATCGCTACTACGAGCGCTGCCCTTCTGGATCCTCACTGGATACCTTTTACGACCACAAGCCCCGTAAAATGCCAGTGGCTAGCGGTCTTTGGCAGAAGATAGGCAAGGGTTGTATGTATATGACGTCCACGCTATCTCATGAGACCATCCTTCTGGCGCTGCTCCGGGTGTATCGCCTACATTTGGGAGATCTCAAGGTATTGATCAGCTCTGCAGGGACTGCATGGGTGATATCCCATTATACTTAAAGCCGACCTCACCGCCGAACCATGATTCACCACAATCGACAATCCAGGAGATTTCCTTGTTATGGCACGAGGCTTGATCAATGAAGAAATAGTTGACTTAGTGGGATCATGACTGGATTGGGGCATGTAGTCTGTAACTGACGATTTCCGAGCATCAAATGATTGTTATAATGCTGAATGATTTTTCCATGCCCACTGCGGTAGACAGAATGTACAAATTAATGCCGCGAGAAGCGGTTCATCTGTATTAACAACAATGTCGCACAGCATATGGCACGGAGCACTACAAGAGGCAATAATTTCTCCTGGGCGTCGACAGTGTCTAAATGGCCCGACGCCGACCCCATGATACACAGCCACGCGGTATCAAACGTCATCTCAGGTACGATATCAATGTAAACTGCGTCTTTTTTGATGATGAATCATAGCCCGTGCGATACGGCTAACGATATCCCGTGATGGCGGTATATGTGCGTCTGGAAACCAGAGAAATCGAACTACAAGTGCCGACAATGCGCGGCAGCAAAACCTGTGTGTCATTCCCTAACTTATAAATAATATAGGTCTAAAAGTTGTCATTATAAGAACTCCTTGCACGCCGGGCATTGTATTGTTCTTGCATTCACTGGCCGAGCTTATGCTCACTAGTAGAACTCATGTGGCGTAGATCGAAGATGTACTAGTCGAATCGTAGCTATTTTCGTTTTTTATTTTGTGGAACGGAAAAAAACAGGTAAATGACTCCGCATAGTTCTCTTGTCAACCGTACTACCTGGTATTCCAGAGACTCAATGATTTGCCACAGGACAGCAGTAAATGATGTCGATTTCCTTCGTAACTAGTCAGTTTGATCCAGTCTCATAGAGTTTCACCCCACCGATCGCACGTCATGTCGAGGCCTTGAGACCTTTGATGACTGCTCTTCCACTTATTCAGGAAATTACATAAAGGCGATTTGCTACAGTCGCTATTTTGAAAATTCGGTCCAAACCAGCCATCTGACTGTCTGCCCTCCCAATGCACTCGAACTGGCACGCATTGGTACGCACACCATCACCATCCTCTCGTCTTAACTCTTGTAGTTGATCAAAACATCTTTCTCCGTTGTTGCCGCAAACTGTCATTCGCTCTGCCAAAAGAATTGATGATACGATTGTGGCGTTTCAGTCGGGACCTGCTCGAGGAGGATTGTAAGCTATTTCCATCATATACTGGGGTTCGCGACAGATCACTGAGAGTGTTCTTGCTGATAGTCCCGTATGTAAATGACTTGCGCCCCAGAGTTCCCTGTTATCTGTTTCCTTACACTCCATATACCACGCTTCTTGTCGTGGGATAGATGAAGTGAATTGTATCTCCCACGCCGTGAACCAGAGTTTGACAACGTTTCACTATGACAATATCAGAGTACTGATAATTGACGAGAAACCTCATGTGAACTCATCGGTCCGAGATCATAAGCAGAGTCGCATGATTCTCTAGTCTCGTTGCAGATTAGTTTGTGAGATTGGATTCTTCTGTTCCGTTGTTTAAGTTTGAACTTGGAACATCGTGAGTGAATCTGAATTTTGCTGTGAGAGCAGAGATGGTACTCCATAAACCGAACAACCGGCGCCAGCTGCAACAGTTTACAAGTCATCGGAGGCTCGAGCTTCGAGTGAGATAATTACGACATAACAAAAATGATGTCCGGGTCATGACAGTTGTACGACTTGATCTCGATGATCATTTACAGGTACTATTTCTGGGGACATTGGTATCTTTACGATCCAGATAGGTACAATTGCATGGAACCTAAACCTGGGAAAGTGCACGTGACAGTTGCCACCCTAATTTGAGTGTTACGTTGCTTGTATTTTATTGGCACGATTTTTGGGTTTTCACGGCCCATCAAAATCCCGAACCGCCATCTGATAAGCGACTTGAACATCTAAAATGAATCTCCTTGAGCGCTGATCTGTCTCAAAAACATAGGACTTTACGGGAGAGTTGGACTGGAATCGAAGAGAAGCATGCAGGCACGTCCACTATCTGAATACCGCATTTAGTGACTTTGAAACTTGCCTACTGACATCGAAATGGCTGTAGCCTGTCTATATCAGAGAATCCACACCGATTTTCTGTTTCATCCAACTCGGCTCCTTTTATACCCGGAAAAGTAGAATGCGTGCACTGGCACCCAGCGCTGTTTTTCTCCGGTCGACATAAAAAGTCCTCGGCGTCGTCAGCTTTAGGAACTCGTAAGATCTGCTGAAATCAAGTCCTCTTCACACTGCCTCCGAGCGCTCAATCTGATCAAAACTATCCATGACTATAAAATAATGGATGCTCTCTATTGCTTCAGTTTTATCCACCCTTCTTAATCACCATCTAGACCCACGAACTTGTTCAAATCATGTGTCGCAGGCGCCAGTAAGTGGTCCCATGTGCTCCGAAACATCAGCTCTAACGACCTTGTCTCGTAGCGTTGCTCACAATTACACTCAATGTGGACATGTCATACAGCAGGTACAATGAGTCGTATCTTTCTTGGTAACTTCGCTGACTCGACCGACCAATCTGTAGCCTGAAACCCTGGTAACTTAATATTATTTTCGAAGACTACTATTCTAGCATTATGACGAAAAACAAACAAACTCCTAGGTCGTTTGCTCCAGCCGCTACTGTAAATTCAGTCCCAACCATTCACCCAACTGCCAGCCACCTCAATGCACCAAAACGTGTGTGCAGTAGTATGTCGTAGATATCCTCATCACATCTCCGATAAGAACTCATGAATTACTCGGTTCCTTCGAACGACTCCGCGTTATCATTAGTCGTGGTTGGCCCGAGCAGTACTGTCTGTCTCTTTTCCGCATCTCTCTGGGATGTACCACTGACAGGTTCTTTCGTGTCGTGGATAGCCCCTCACATTGGCGGCCTTTGTCCGCACTGTTCTAGGAGAAACATGATCTATGCTCGTTACTAGTTGTGCTGTTTCAATATTTTCCCCAAATTTGTAGGACTGCCCAAAAGTACCTGCAATCATCAATTTCGGTAGATACCCGCTACCTTATCATTGCTATCATTTGATGAATCAACTCTTCAATCTCTAGGAGCCTGTTCGTTTGACTATTCGCTTGATAACATTGAACTTTTTCTACGCAAATTTCACTGTTTCTCACAAGTAAAGCCTTGCATAACGCAAGAGTACTGAAAGATGGACACATTGGCCTGGGTACACGAGCAATATTGCCTGATCGATTCTGTGTGAACTCACGGTGTCCGGTATATGAAAGGCCAAGACGAGACTTTCCAGCAGGTTAAACGACATGTGTTTAAAGTCTTGTTATAAGCTTGTCGTTGGCATCGACTGAGATATTTTTGTTGTTGCAGTTCCCCTAACGTTCTCTTGATACAACTGGACAATGTCCATATGCTACACTATCTAATGAGTCATTATGAAACTAGATAGTACCCGGAGTTTCTTCCATAAATTGTGATGGCTCAACCAGATTGGTCAAACTCGAACAGCGACTAAACCCTCATCAGAACGTTCACTTTGTTGGGTGAAAGTTTTCCATCTCTTGCGCTTTTGCCGTGTAAAGGCTCGGTTTGCTGGTCACGAACTCTCAACCGTTCCAATATGAACTCAGTACGCCACGACTCTTTCAGGACCGGTCTACTCTAGAAGATCATCCAAGGTCTCTAACCCCAAGGATTGATTTTGTACCGGTCCATTATAGTCGATCCAGCCGAATGTTTCAGGAAAGCATGGGGCAATATCCATGTCAGAGAGGCTATCCTCGGCAATGAGGAATCGGCGACTGTGGTGGTTGGTTTTTGGTCCCCGCTAAGCGGGTTCTCCCGGACCGACAACCTCACGGCTTCTCGGCCTCGGCCACATAGGTAGTTAAACTACTCCTGCCAAAACTTTCAAAAGATAGGTATGTTCCAATAATATTCACTAATCTCCTTTTGCAAAGATTGAAATTTTGCCGTTGTATCAATAGTCCCGGTCAAGATATGGTCCTCAAAATTTGATGCTTTTCGAGAAAAACTTGACCTTCTACGCCAAAGTTGGTAGCTTTCCCATTGTGATCGGAGAAGTATCCGGGCTTTGGACGGCTTTTTCCCACTTACTATCTGGATCAAATCCCGTTCAGAATGTCGGTCATCGCTTCTGAAGCAGAGCCTTTGCTAGTAAGGCAGTCCGACCACAGACAACACGTCCCAAGAAGAGCTAAAGTGGGACCGCGGGAGATATCAAGGTCAACGCGTTATGGTATTTTAGCAGGCATATGGTCTGCAACTTTCCTTTCGGTACGCATGATCTCAGATGAGTGACCACCAAACTAAAGATACATTCAGGCTCTTAATGGTATGTCTGGTTTTCTCGTGAATTGAGAGACATTGAATAATACAGGACGGGTTAGCAACTCTTGTTCCGACAAGTAAGCCTAGCATATTTTTCAACCATACCAACCGTTTACGATCCAGCATCGTAGTGCTGCCGTCAATTTCATCAGAGTTCCAGAAATTCAATCAAGCAAGCTGGCTTGGAACGGCGTATGTTGCTTCCCCACTGAACATCCAAATACCGATGAACTTTTAGGTATCTGCTCGCGACATGTACATTTACACCCCTTTACGGTCGACTATGCAATGTCTTAGGACGAAAGGGCGCGAGTCAAGTCGCACTTGTATCTACGATGCTTGGGGTATTTGGCTGCGGTCTTTCTACAAGCATGGAAATGCTCATCTTTTCGCGATTCGTGGGTTCATTTTTCGCTTTCAGACTGCCTGATTTAAGAAATGTCAGCTGTCGGGAATAGGTGGAGGCGGACTATTCACAGTGGGCTCGTGAGTAAATTGGATCCTAATCTTCCTTCCTGTCAACTAGACATTCTCATGTCTCAGAATCACTGTTAGCGATATGTACAGCTTACGGGTATGGTACTCTCAAGCCAAGATATCCTCGTGGTTAAAGAGCTGAATGACTTATAGAACCGGGGCTTGACGCAAGGGATGACCAGCGTATTCAGCGGGGTAAGTACTGTCGCGAGGCTTGATCTCTATTAAATTATTTGAAAATAGTTGGGCATGGGTCTCGGTGGGCCCGTGGGAGGTGTGGTAACTGATTGGTACGTTGTACCGTTAAACTCTTCTTTTGCCCCTCTGATAACCCAACTCAGGTTAGGATGGCGATGGGCTTTCTTAATCCAGCTGCCGATGTTCCTTCTTTCCTTCGCTCTGACGTTCCACTTCCACCATTACGTTACTCCAGTCAGTCACTTTGAAGCTCTGTCTGGATATACTGTACTCACCTGCCGCCAGGGGAAAGGTAAAAGCACTCTTGAGATACTGAAACGCATTGACTACGGTGGATCCATCACGCTTCTTGTCTCGGTTCGTGACTGTCCTGTGCACACCTTATTTTTCATTCAATCGCTACCCCAGGTCGCCGCCGCCCTCGTGTTCCTCAGTTCACGATACAATGAAGGAGTGCCGGTGAGGGCATTTGTTCGCTTCCGATATGATGGTTCTCTGATCGTTCTTTTTTTAGTGGTCGGATCCGACAGTCATGGCATCATTGGCTGTCACGGCCGCCAGTTTCATTTCTTTCTTGCTAGTGGAACTCTTCGTCGCCCAAGAACCCGTATTAGCGCCTTCTCTGTTAAAACAGAAGATACCAGTCCTCGTCGGCACATCTAATTTCCTTGTTGCAATATGTAACTTTTCCGTTAGCTACTTCTACCCGATGTGGTTCCAGACAGTCATGTCAACGAGTGCCGCAACTGCAGGTGAAAGTCTCAAAGCAAATCACCGCTCTCTGCCATCTCATGAGCTTGACAAACTGAATATAGGTCTGCATCTTGTACCAAACAGCCTCTCGATGTCGCTGGGTTCGGTCTTTGCCGGTTACGTTATGCATCGCACAGGAAGATACAAGGCCATTAACTTGACGTTTGGATGGTTCCCCTTCATTGGAGCGTCTCTCGTAGCGTCGTTGCGCCGAGACTCTCCGGCATTCTTGACCTGGATGGGCATTGTACG
Source organism: Termitomyces sp. T73sscA (assembly GCA_017657235.1). Lineage (NCBI taxonomy): Eukaryota > Fungi > Basidiomycota > Agaricomycetes > Agaricales > Lyophyllaceae > Termitomyces > Termitomyces sp. T73sscA. Next base: position 19,473 of record JAGGAP010000292.1, on the reverse strand, counting down.
TACATCGTATTTCATGCTCACTTGAGATTTCACTTACAATCGCTAGGCGCCCCTCGGATTTGGCAATGCTGTAGTTCTCCAGACGATGCTCAGTACGTCGTATCGTATCACGATATCTGACGCTCCATTCATGTTGAACCCTTTGATTAGTTGCGCTCTTGATTCATCTACCAGGTATACAAACATCCGGCCGGAAATCCTTGCTTGCGCTGAGTGCGGTTCACCATAGAATCCCAGATGGCAGTGGGAACCGGTTTTGGACAGCTGTTCCGCGGCATAGGTGTGGATTCAAGTCCGACCGGAAAAAATTCAGATCCATAACGCTCCACAGGTCAAGTTGGCGGAGTCGCCGTAGCATCAGCTATCTTCCAGTCCAAGTTGGACACCGAGCTTCGGCGCAGAATCACAGGGCCAGATGCCGAAGATGTACGTTCGTTCCCATACGCAACTAAACTAAAAATCGAACACGCAGTCATGTGTTCTCCGTGCAGCTAATTAGGAAAATCCGGCACTCTTCGCAGGTAGTCGCGACTCTCCCTCCGGTGCTCCAAAAACACGCACGAGACTCCTACGAGATCGGCCTCAAAGCCGTTTTCATCTTCTCTGCGGCATCAACATTGTTAGCATTTCTCGTTCGCGCTCCTGTAAGTTCTCTATCTATATATATATATATATATGCACCGCCCCCCCAAGTTCCCAAGAAGCTAAACAATTCGCAATGTCAGATTCCTGATAGGAACCTCGATGAGCGGGAGAGGGGTCCCGCTGTCAATGTTAATGATAGTGCGACTCAATCCACTGTATCTCCACCACCATCAAACTCGACCACACCCGGGGAACCTGTGTCAGCTGTCGACGACTCCGATAATAGGTCAGATCATGTACAGCCAATAAAAACACGTCGACGCCGACTCTCGACTTTCGAGTCGCCCGATGGTGTCATGGATCCCGAGAGACGAAACGCCCCCTAACGCGCGTGCGGCGCGGTAGAGCAAATCATCGGAACCTGCCTATTTTTTTCCCTCTACTTTGTTCGTTTTTTTTTTTTCATTTCATATCTGTTTGTTTCGAATTACTCTCCGAGGAAATATACCCCGATGGTCCATCTTCCGATAAGCGCCCGCCTATCCACGTTAATGAGAAGTAAGTGGCTCCGCATAGAGCCGAGCGCAAATGCGGCAGTAATAAACAGGTAATCAAGTACTGTACTTCTTATTCATCAGAATCGAGACCTGAGGTCGAGGACACTGCTAAAATCTAAGAATACTAGCTAGAACCCCCCCCAGAATGGCATGAACAAGATGAGCCGAGCCTCAGTTCCATTAGTATCTGGCTCTCAGGCTATGAGGCTAGCCAGCTCGAAGCTGCCATCAGGGCCTTTGAGCCAGGCCCTGGGTCTTAGGCCTCAGGCCTGGTCCAGCCTTTCAATCAAGTTGTCCCAGACCGCAGACCGCGGCCCAAGGTCGGTGATGGGTCCGGTCCAAATATTTAGGTATGTAGTTGAGTATGATCTGATTTTGCTAGTACTTGGGTAAAGTCACAGGTACAAATTTGACTCTGAATTGTTTGTTTGGATAGTTATATGCTTGTATATATATATATATATATGTATGTATGCAAATTGGAATTTCAATAGCTTTCATGCCCGCGCGGGGGGGATATTTATTTCGAGTCTTGGTTACTTACTGACAGGCCCTTGTTTCATGCTTTTGTTGAAAAGTGGTTCTTCTAATCACCACGCCAAGGAAACACAACACCCCAACTAGACGTATGTATGGTTTGAGTGTACTTTTGTTCGTAATGTATGTATTTTACGCCACGACCGCACACGCCCCATACCCCGCGCGACTTTTTCCTTTTTGTCTTGTTGGACTTTGTCGTCGGCCTGGCCGTATGAAATCACAAAACCGCGTGACGACAGAGGATGTCAGTCAGCTTTACCTTACCTCCACCTCACCTACGCATTCGCAGTTCTCCCGCTAGTATGCCAAGAACAACCACATAACATCAACTACACGGCTGTAGCTCACAATCGCGCAATTGTAGTAGTAGTCAGTAGGTATGTAGGTGTGTACTATACTAGTAGGTGTGATTCAATTATCCATCCGATCATCATTCAATTAAGCACAAGGAGATATGGATTTGTATTATACTTATGTACTTGTTGTTTTAGAGATGAGCCAAACTGAATTGTCTTTTGTCTTTGTCTTTGTCTAGAATAAAATACCGCGGCGCCCGTAATCTGGCACTGGACAGTAACATACATACATACATGTATTGCCCCTGGAAGCGTTGATATAATGGCGCGTGCGGATTGTTGTAATTTGGTTCTACGCGTACGGGTATGGTCGTTGTCGTGTCGGTCGAAGCCCGGGAGAAGCTGTTCCTTGTTACTTGGGACTTTACGTGCGTGCGGACGGGTAGAAGTACACTGTAAGCACAAGGATACAAAGTCATGTGGGAGGGGGTAGAGCCTAAGGCAATTGCACTGGTATCAGCGATCACCATGCTCGGAATCGGGACTCGGAATGAGCCGGGCGGGACTTTGAAGGAAGTAGGAGGGAAGGTGGAGGTAGAAGCAGAGGTAGAGGTAAAGGAAGGTGAACCTCACCGGGCATCTATCATGTATGATATATCATCTATTGTACTTGACTATGCACGGGTCCGTAAGGGGTCCCACCTGACCGCAAGTGTAAGTGAAAGTGAGTGAAAGCTTAGAGTTTTGGGGCACGGCTTGAGGAACGCCGTTGGGACAGGGAGAGATAAGACGAGTATTTGGACATGGAGGGTGGAATGTATGTACATATGTATCTATCAGCCGTTTGCTTCAGGTTGGTGCCGAGGAGGGTGCCATGTGGAAGTGGTAGTTAATCAGGCTATGCAGAACGGGTTAGTAATGACTTCGCGGCTTCGCGGGCTGTCCAGAGTTCTAATTGTGAGTGGGAAGTACCGCACGGTGCGTGGGTAGGAAGAGTACTGATGGTGATGGATCGCCGTCAGACGTGGACAATGAGAGGACAAGGATAGAGATGTACGCGCGTGGTTGTTCTGTAAGTACAATGGGGAGGAAGGCTGGCTGTGTGGATCAGGTGATGATAGTAGACTATAGGACGGACTCTGGAATGATCTGGATAGAAAGCTGTGTCATGCACGTGGACAGATTCGATCAGGCGTGCGGACATTGTTCTTGATATAAGACGACCAATCCTCTGTGCCAGCTCGTCCGCCATGTCTCCCTACATCCGCACCATCCACACCGACTACACTGCTCGCATTGCCCCCAAGTACCCCCCGGTGCACCCTGTCTCCGGCCCGGCCCTCTTTTCCGTACCTCCCTCATACACTCGCCGGCCCCGCCGCACACCTGCGCCCTCGTACCGCCGCCAGGCTCCACCGCCACCACCACCACCACGCACCTCGTACGCTTACATAAAATTCGACCCCTTCTGCGACGATGCAGAGTACGACGCACCGCCCCCACCCGTGCTCTACCGCACCCCCAGCCCCCGCCTCACCCCTGCGTCTCTCACCCTCTCTGCAGCCCCTGCGCCCCCCCGGCCCAACCACACCACACTCCTTGCACCGCTGCCGGCCCCGGTGCCCCTCTCCCCTCCGGCCCACCCACCGGCACCGGCACCAATCGACCCGAACACCCGCTCCAGGCTCGTAGCCGGCATCCTCCTCAACCGCGTGCACGCCGTCGGCCGGCCCATGCGCAGGAGGAGCTTCGAGGGGCCCAGGGAGTACGTCAAAAGCGGTCTGTCCAGCGTCATCTCTGTCGAGCCATAGACCTTGTGTTTTCCTTCCCACCTGACGACCATCAACGCTCCTTCCCCCTTTATTCTCTTTTTCCTTCACCCTTTTTTTCTCTCTCTCATCTCTCATCTTGGGCATTTAATTCCGCTATTTTATCCAATCCAATCCAATTACCCTCCACAACAACACACATATTGTTAAATATGATAAAGTAACCTGCAAATCGTGTACTACTAGATACATAGTCTGTAATCGTAGAACGCTCAATCATAGTATTCCTTTTCCTTCCCTGTCCTTGTCCTCGGTACAACAACGACTGCGCACCCGTGTCCTTGTCCACGTCCTGTCACCGTCTGTCACGACCCATCACCATCACATCAAGTCAAGCACCGCACGGAACGAAGATCCGGGGGTGGTGACGTCATCTATCCCAATAAAGCAATCCTCTTATAATCCCTAGTACATATGTATTTGCAAATCTTCCGGCAACTCGGCAGTGCAAGGCGATTGTCAGGGCAAGGGGTACCCGGTACCAGCCGGTACCCCAAACCACAGACTGAGTGTGGCATTCACCTATGAAGTGTCCGCCCTGGATCAGGGGATCAGGGATTATCGTTTAGGTGCGGCGAAAGGTGTGCTTGGTTTTTTTTTCTTGTTTTTTTTTTTGGTTGTGGGAGGGGAATTGATTGAAGTCGGTTCACGGATACCAGATAGGCCTCGAGTTTGAATTCACGAGAATTATGAAAATTATCGTGTGGGTCCCCGGTACGTCGGTGAATCGCTTCCTACATAGGCTAGGTTAGTCGTCGATCATACCGTAGACACGGTTATCTATAACACACCCGTCTCCTCCATACCCATACGCGTCGCCGCCCGCTTATGTATGTATATGTACATAACCCCAAAAATCAATCTGACTGACCTCGCTATGCAGTTGTACGCATACAACTCAACCCTGGATGGTGGAGCAACACTGGCATGACAAGCAACAGACATATGATACTTTCTTACTCATGGTATGTATGTATGTAAGATTTTGTGGCCCGGCGAGGCGAGGCACGCCCGCAGTAATGCATCACGATGAGTCAGTCAGCGTGTAGTGTGTGTCCTGGACCGTACGTGCATATTTCATCTCGCTCGGAGTAAAATGTGCGTGCCTCTGACGAGTCTGTGGGCGCCTCCCCAACGGTCAGTTTTGTTTGTTCATCCAAAATTCCATTTTTTATATATATAATTATTTGTTCGTCTTTTTTTTTTTTCGCGGACGTACGTACATAAATACACGGATTTTACCTCAGAGAAGGACTCGAAAAAGTTTTTTTTATTTTGATTTTTTATTTTTATTTTTTTCTGATGTATGTCAATCATCGTATTTGATAGGCTTACATACCTGTACTCGTGGTGGTTTTACATTCTTACACATAAATACGAATCTATAATCTTCATTATTGGGCACAACATATTAAAGTACATCATGATAGTACTAAGCACATAGTACCAGCACCAGTAACAGGCATACATATACATATCATATGATGTGGATGTATAACACAATATGTAGAGAATGAGTCGATGAATGCGCACAGCGTGTGTGTGTGTGTGTCCATCCATACATACATAAGTAGTACATATACAACGACATCTCGGAGCATTGTCTAGCGTCCTTGCAATTGAATGGTCCAATGCAGTCCCGCCCACATCTTTGAGTATAATCTCGGTGCGCAGTAAGTCACTTTGTTGGGGTTGGGGTGGGTACGAGGTACGAGGTACGTGGACGTGGACGTGGTCGGGGACGGGGACTGGAGTATTATTAAACCCGGGTCCAGCGTGAGTGCCCGTCCGCCCGTTACAAGTTATTGCTTATTGTTCATTTTATCGATTTAGGCTGAGCTGCTTATGCTCACACTTTTCGGCTCATTCTAATCCGCCGTCGTGCATAGGTAAGCGAAGGGTGTGTGTCTTTTTTGAACATTTGAATATCTGGATAGGATAGTTAAAGTTGAACATGTATGAGTTGTACTTACTACACACGCGCCACTGGCATCACTCAGATTTCAAATTTCAATGATTGAATAAATCTGTGCACATGTGTCAAAACCGTGACGGGTATCTAACAATAACGCGCGCGTTCAAGGGACAATTGAGATTATATATGTACTAGTATATTTGAGAGCACGCGCCTGGCTTACATCGAAAAGGAAGAATCATATCACTTCATAACTTGTCGAAAAGTGTGCACTGACGTACGACGTACGTACGTAAATGCGCGTGCCTTTGTGGACGCATTGCCATCAGTCCCTCCCTTGGCGTCTTGTACTCCCTCCGAACACGTAAGTATGTAATACGGATGTAAGTATGTACTTACTAAATAATCACATGGGATTTGGTTGAATACTAGGACAGAAACTGGCTACGTACCGGAGGCTTTCCGTTTCATAGAGTGAATTCGATGGCACTGTGGCACTGTCCTTGATCGCTCAGGTTAATTAATACTCCGGAACAGAATCAAGCGCTGTGTGCGAGGATAATATTATTATGTAGACAAATCTCGAAAAGAATTTTTTTTTTCTCTTCCCAAGGGAAAAAGAAGCGACAGTCGGGGGGAACTTGACTAAATGTCTATCTGAATAGGCCTTGAAGTCTGCCACAGATGAAACTTGAATTCGGAGGTTATGCTGTATGTGCGTGCTTCCCACCCCCCGAAAGAAAACAGGTATTCAGGTGACTCTGAGTCTGTCGTAGTCGTCGACCCATCAGCAGATAGGCCGGGCTCACCGGGATAAGTACGAGAATTTTGGAGGTTTTCCGGTGCGTCAGGGTTATAACATAGTACCATCATGATGCAAATTTCTTCGCCATCATAGGTATCATACATACTTATGTCTGTTGGAGTAGACAGAATGATATGGCGTGTAACAAACTTGCTTGGTTTGGTGTCTGCGTACCGGCCATAGATGAGTCATATGTATATACGTGCACGATCGTGATCATCAATGCATGCATGTATGGGGACGTGAGATGAAAGGGGAAAGACTGTGCATTGAATGTGGCGACGACACCGAAGACTCGGGATACATACAGAATATCATTGTCAAATTTTCGAAAATTTTTGGTTCTAATGGGCCTCCAAATTCACAGAGTTGATACGTGGATTCAATCAGTCTTACGCATCATGAAGGTATACTGTAACTTCTCACCTTGAAAAAAAAAATCTAACGCAAGAAAATGTGAACTCGGGTCAGCTCATCAATGACCCATGATATGCCGGGATGACCGGGATATGAGAGTTCTGGAAGTTTCCGGTACGGAAAATTATGGCAGACTAGATTTCTTCACCATCACATCTCCGCACATAAGTGTGTCTGTTGAAGTTGCCATGAGGGGGGTTTTGCGGTAGCAGATAGAACGACAATTTTTTTTTGGCCTAGTTCGGTGTCGTTATGGATCACGGATCGCGAATTAGCATGGTGCTAGATGTCGATGCAATGAATCATGACTCTACACCATAATCATAATCATCCATCATCCATCATAATTGCATATGAGAATTCGACATCCGGCGATCTTTTGATAGTCGATATTCATGCAGTGTTTGTGAGAGTATCAAATTGCAAATAGGGTTTGTTTTCACAATGAAAATTGATGCGGCACATATAGCGTTTCACATGCGGGCAGGGTACACCCGCCATGGAACATGGGCACGGGTATATCGGAATCTATGTCATTGACACGAGGAAGGAATTGACGTTATCGCTCAGCCGTCCAAGCTGGTCACGTACCAACAAGTTTGAAATCCCTGGTTTTGAATGAAGGTTGTTTGTTCATTGAACGATCATGAAACATGACGAACGGGAAGAGTTGGTTGTCTGAGGGAAATGACCAAAAAAAGATGAAACGAAACAAATGGTGTTAGTGACCGCGACATGTACCGATACGCCATTGATTGTCCTGGAAACACCAGAAGTTTCCGAGGCATGTGGAAGGTATTTCAAACATGATTGACGTAAATGCACAGCACAGCGCGTCTCAAGAAGCAAGGAGAGTGGAGGGAAGGTATATATCCGTTGCAGGGCGAACAAATCCAGGGATTTGAGGGGTCAAGAGACGTTAGACTGTATGCACACAGCGAGGCCAAGCAATGATTCGAAATGATCATCCACGCCGGTCCAAGGTAAAATTGAAAAAAGCCCCGGGGTGCATTACATAATCTACCTTGCGCCTCGTGAGTGCTTGCTGGTGATCACAAGAAATAAAAAATTACTTGGACGTACTAGTATATCGAAATTTGTGTAATCTATCTATGAATGGTTAGTAAAAGTGGTGTGTCCACGATGCACCACTAGGATGTACTGGTCGGATCTCTACGAATCGATAAATCAATTTCATGTGTTTCCTCAGTGAGAAATTTATTCTCTGTGTGACGTAGGGCAGTAGGTCAGGCTGTATTAAGAAATATTATTATCATCATCACTGAGCATTTTGGTGCACGCTGATGTATAGAATATGAATGATATTCAAATCCACGTTTCCCGAGGCATAGCCAGCACACATCAAGCACACATCGTGGGACACTGAGATGCTATATTAGTTTCAACATGTCGGAATTAGACAGAAAGGCGTGTGGGAAACAACACACTTGAAGCTCACACAGGGGCGGATAATGCCGTCAAGCCTAGTGCCAGTGAGACAATCATGAGATGACGGAGAGCAAGTTCAAGATGGGGAAAAAGATGCACAAGCAGTCAAAAGGATATGTTTAATTGAACGTAAAACTCGGTGAGAAACACTCGTGAGAGACTGGGCAATCTCCGCGAGCTGGGTCACTTCATTCACATCGACCCACTACCGATGCGAATGTGCCACATCATGAACCCTGAAACGCGGAGATTTTGAAAGTAGGAGGAAATCCGACATCGAGATAGATTTCACTGCTTAACTCCCAGGGAATAGATACTTTTTCAGCCTGGCACCGCGTCGTCAAGAGACGGTTGACATGGCCTCTTACCAAGTGCTCGAACACGGTCTGACTCGACCAATCAAAGTAGAGGAAAAAATAGCACATCACAGGGAAGTGGGAAGGAAAAATAGCTCTGATGAACATTTCAGCGCCACGTAACTCCCAGAGTGTCCTTTTAGGGCGGTGCGTCGTTTGGAGATGGTCGACATTGACTCTTGACAAAAGCGCTCTACCACGGTCTGATTCGGCCAAGTCGGGGACACAGCACAGGGAAGCAGGAAGGAAAGCTCCTAAAGAAGAGCTCTGATGAACGTTTCAGCGCAGGCACCGTGACTCTCTTGCAAACGTTCGGTGAAGTCCTTCGCTAAAGCTGGAGAGACGTGGGAAGGCAGATGATTTCCAACAAGACGATACTCGGAGGCATGAGAAGATGCAAGGGAATGCCATATTGAGACAGACACCTTCCACAACATTGATGCAATTTCACGATCTGCGTTCATATTGCATTTACTTGTTTTGGTTAGGGCCGTCGATATCAGTTTTGCATGTCCTGTCCTCGAGGATGAGCAGGTACGGGTGAGCACCGAATAAAAGCTCGCGCAGATCAAGTAAAACAAAGCTTATAGCTAGAAGTGAAGTTGAAAAGGGTGCTGGGTAGTGAGAAGGCAACTTGGAATTTCTGGAGGTGGATCAAATTTACTGCTGTTTTTTCGCGGGACTGTTTGTCAACACGTCGCAAGCATTCAAATCTTGCGAAAGAGAGGAGTTACACGTATGCAAAAGCCGTCGTGGGGATTGCGGGATTCCTAGACCGGTGACAGTTTCATGTGCTGTCGCTTGGCAATTTCAAGCTTGCACTGCAATGAACCTCGCGAAATAGACAAAGATCATTTGCTGACAGATTCTACAAAATATTACCCAACAGCATGAATAAGGAAATCGCTTCTTTGGAGTTTCACCCCATATGCATGGCAGCAGACATGGAGCATCTATGAAGAAAAATGAATCCAGAGGGAAGAGAGGGCCTGGTTAGTATAGGTGAGTGCGAAGTTTTAATAGAAGGACAATTGTATTTCGATGGCTGCTCTTTACCTAGCTTAGCGTCGAATGTTTTTGAAGTCAAGCCATTGTACAGGTTCGATGTTGTCCAAGGACTTGGTATGTTTCCGAAGTAAATTCGAGCAGAAGTAGAAATAACCGTGCATTGAATTGAGTACAGGTCCGATCTGAGTCAGCCCTAGTAGGCAGCTTGATGGCCGCCCATACCTGGCTCGATTGATGGCTCGATTTCAAAGATCATGAAAGACACTGCATGTATATTCATGGAGCTACTGCTGGATATCGACAGCTGCCATTAATACTATTAGTAGGGGCTGCTGCCCATTGTCGAAAATGCACAGCATGATGAAACAAGGTATAGTCGACGGTGAATCGGTGATAAATTCTGCATAAACTTATCTCGACAGGATAGATCGAAAACGTATGTGAATCATGTAACATCTTGAGCTCGGGGGTCACTATAGAACTGATTCTATTCCGGAAGATACCAACTTGATCGGATGAGATTTTCCATGAATATAAGATACTGGAGGTTGTCTCCTTGTTATTCATCGACGTCATCTATTCCTCGTCGGAACACTTTCTAGTAGTCCTATCCACAAGTTGCCTCGAAACGATGTGTCGCAGACGTCAGTGAGTAATCCCTCAAACTCTATGACTTCGCATATCCAATACCACCCCACAGTGTCGCTAACAATTACGCACGATGTGGGCATGTCATACAGGAAGTAGGTAGTCACACGTCGTGCTTCACGGCTCTGCTAAATATTGACCATTCTAATAGCCTGAAACCATAGTAATGCGTATCCCTAGATACTGTCTTTTGGGTGCTGAGATACGAAACTTATAGGTGGTTTGTCCCAGCCGGTACTGCAAGTTCAGTCCAAGCCATCCAGCTGATTGTCTTCCCCCTCGATGCACTAAAACTTGCGTACAGTAGTCAGTCAAATCACTTTAACTCCTCAAGTAACAACTGATATCTTACCTTATATTTGGTATCAGCCGAGGATGGCCTGAACAATACTGTATGTCACTTTCTGACTTTCATTGATGATAGTTGGTATATCTACTGGGGATGACTGATTATTATCAGCCCCGCGCATCAACACCTTGTGTCCCGGCTGCGTTAGGGTTTACAAACACAACAAGAACAACTTTTATTACAATTGACTTCATGCAGAATGTCTGCTGGTCTATTTTAGTAGAACGATATAATCTATTACTTTACTTCCTAGTTGTACTGCCAAAGAAAGTAGTGCTACTAGTGCATCATTGCTTTTACTATTTGCATATCAGAGGAAGGCAAAGTCTAATTATAAATAGGACGAACTTGTGATGGCACTATGATCGTAAAGACATGTGAACTTGATGTTGCCAAACTTCCTCACCATATGTGTATGCCAAGTCACTCTAGATCTGCCTTGCGGCAACATCATGCCTTTTGAAATTTCCATAAGATTCTTGAAATTGCGATTGGGAATTATCGAATGTACGGTCCAAGTCTATGGACGTCCATACATTTAAGTTGATGCGTATTGCTGAGCTACTCGCCTTGGCAACCCAGATTCTTCTCTTGTTCGACACTTCTTGATGACTATGCGTATATTTCACACACCATTTAAGTGAAAAGCTTCTGGTTCATTTCCTCCTTAACGTTTAACCCTGAGTTTCTTCGCTTCCCCACGTGTCGAATGTGCTATGCTGAGCCCGACACTCTTCGACGCTGCTGTAGCTATCAGTTTCGTTTTCCTTATTTTCTTCTATTCCTTGTCGGCACGAACAAAACGTAGTGCTCTGCTCGACTACGCCCAGCTCTCAGGTGTCCCGCTTCCTCAGCCTTTATGGGACTTCGATGTAAAAATCGCCAAAGCCAGGCCATACCGTCCATTTCGATGGAATTATCACCAGACCATGTGTACGTCGTCAACTCCCTGGTAAATAGCGACGATTCCGTCTAATGGTGGGCGATCCACATCTCTAGCTCTCAAGAAATTCGAGCCTGATTTCTGGCTCGAACTTGAATCTACGTATCTTGACCGACTTCAGCAACGGAAGAAGCTTTACTCCCAACACAAGACTGATGTACTGAATGCGCTCCCCGGTAGTTCCTCTGCCTGTGTCGAGCTCGCAGAGATGGCCATCCAGTTCCTCTGCGCGCGCTACCCCCGTCACTTTACCTTTACATCATCTACTGGCATATTCACCAACTGTATCCTCGATCAGGAGACGGACACTACTGTATGGCGCCTCGAAGGCGAGAAAGAGGGCGCGGGTATCAAAGCATTGGAGTTTCTGCTTGATCATGTACCCGAAGACTTTCTGGTGATGCAAGAGAATACAGTAACGGGAAAATATGAGCTTCGTGCTGGCATTGCCTGCTCGGCAATGGGGTGGACAGTCAAGCACAAACTTGGCAAGCCACTGCACGAGATTCACGAACCCATACCGGATTATAAGGAGAAGCTGCAGACTTCCATGGATAGGCGAGTTGATAGAAACAGATGATCACAAAACACGACTCACATGTTTACATCAAGATTCTTTTCCAATATACCCTGCCACAGACCCATCCAGCGTGGCTCATGGGGTCTGGAGATTGGCGAGCCGCTCTTCGCACCTCCAGGCGATCCACACCTAAAGCTTCGCGAGACCCAGCAATCCGATCTCCGAAGATATTTATCTACGCGTCGATTGGCAAACCTTGCGTCGGCTCCCCATGTCACGAGCGATTGTGTTCAACTATAAAGCCCTTTTTACTCCATTCGTAGAGTTCCGCAACGAGCCGTACATCCCACGGCTCCTTGCAACAATATTAAGAAATGGGAAAGAAGAAATTATGAAATATAAAGGGACTTGGTATGTTGAACACAAAGTTTTACCGGCACTGGATCGCTGGACCTCTGAGCAGGAGGATAAGGGTTGGGTACCGAAAGATTGGAAGGAGAGAACGTTAGATGATGATCCGTTTTTCCCAGGCTGGAATGAGGAAAAGACTGAGTAAAAAAGGAAGCGCGATATAGACACTGCCGAAGGCCCCATAAGAGCAGAATTATTCCAAAGATTATATAGCAACATTGCAATACCGTAGCAGCACGGAATCCCCTAGTAAAAGGCGAGGGGATTGTTTGTTTGATGTTACGGTTGTTGCCATTTTGAATTGTTTGGTTTAGTGAGAGAATAGGAGGAATTTGACTTTTGTTCAGCCGGCGGGGCGTGGCTGTGCACACATTCATTTTATTTCAAGTGGTATCTCCCTTCTCCCACCTGCAGGAACCATCCCACTCATCCTCTTTACTACATACTGATCTGCATCCAGCCCTGCAGACTAAAGCTGAATCTATCTCACTCACTTTGAATCTGCTTTTCTTGAATTCAATGGCATCAATCTATCTGCTAACAATGCTTGTAGATTCAAGAATTGATCATGAGTCTTGGTATACACTCACTGTTAGAACCCTATACAAGTATAAGCCTCAGTTTTGTTGTAACTAACTAATATATTTAGTTAGTCATATCTATACAGATATAAGCTATCGCAATTTGTGAAGAGGTCAGCTATATTGTATTTCATGTTGATGTAGTAAAGAGAGATTTTGTTCAATTGGGTGTGCTTGCAAAGAAAGTAGTATTTGATATTGACATGTTTTACTTGTGAATGGAGGGTTGGGTCCTCAGAAAGTTTGATGGCAGCATTATTATTACATAGTATTGGAGTAGGTTTTGCTGTTACACTATATCCAATGCCTTTTAGTAGAGATGTGCAGCCAGATGCATTTCTGAGTGCTTTCAAATGCAGCCATGTATTTGGCCTCACAAAATGAGGCAGCTACTCGTTTTTGTTTTTGTGCTGCCTATAATACAATGCCTGATTCCAAGCTCCATGCATACCCACTGATGCTCTGCCTTGTATCAATGCAGTTTGCCCAGTCAGAGTCTGTGAAGCCTGTGAGGTTGACAGAATTGCCAGTTCTGTCTAGTGTTAGCTTTAAATAGTGAGTTCCTTTAAGGTAGTGCACAAGTCATAGAGCAGCATTCCAGTAAATGGTGGTGTAGGAATTAATGTACTGGGTTAGTTGTTGTACTGCATAGGCTATGTTGAGACAGTGATGTATAAGAGACAGGTGACAAGTGCTCAATACAGTGTTTGTCATAGTTTAGCTTGTTTTTTGGTGCTCAGTGTGGATTGGTTTGTGCAATGCAGTTTGAGACCTGGGTTCATAGAGAGCAGTAAGGGGGCTGCATCTTTTTGACCAAACTGTTACATAATATTGTCAATAAAAGCTGTCTGTGATAGGGATATAGACAAGTCTTCATTGGTCCATACTTTGCGCATCTGTGTTTTGAAGCATTCATTTTCATCCTTGCTACTAGCAATGGACAGAAAGTTGTCAATGTATATGGCTGCAATGGTGGTTCCTGTATCAGTTTTGCAGTAATATATACAGGACTTACAAGCTAAGCAAGTGAATCCCCAGGAAACCATGTTGTTAAGGATAGAATTCCATATCCTGCTAGCCTGTTTCATCTTGTAGGGTCTTCTCACTAGTCAACAGACTTAGCCTTCTTTTCCAGGCTCCTCAAATCTATTAGAATTCTAGACCAGTATCTTTTGAACCTAAGAATAGTAAGTGTTTATTCCTCAGTCTAGTATAAGTGACTATTGAGACTGTACCTAAGGATAATAATAAGTGTTTATTCTATGGCAAAATCAGTAATTATGTAAGGAATATGAAAAATATCTGTTGCTCACCCTCAGTCTGGTATAAGTAATTGAGGGTGTGGTGCTGTGTACAATGGGTTGTTTATATATATATGAGTGTGGACAATGGGACATTGTCTACTGAGTAGTGGATAAATAGTAAGTGGTAAATACAATTGGTCCTGTGTAATATGCATGATATGTATGTGTGGTGACATCATGTTGTCAAGTACAACACTCCTCACTGCAGACACACTTCTCCTCACATAGAATCATAGTTGTCTCAGTGGAGACCAAGCTGTAAGCAAAGATATTTGAAGGCAGAGCAGCCAAAGCTTTTGTAAAGATGTTAGCAGTGTTCTGTTTGGAAGGGATTTGATGTAGAAGCCAGATGCACTCCTCAGTGCACTCAAATGCTGCTATGCATTTAGCCTCACATGGCAATGCTGCCACAATCCTTTGCTTTCTGATAGCCCATGAAATTGCATCAGTCTCAAGGTTCTAGACATATCCATTTATGCTTTATCTTGTGTTTGGGCAACTGGCCCAGTCTGTCTGAATCTATAAAGCTAGTGAGGGTTGTATTCTAACCTTATTCTTCAAAGTGTAACCGCAGATCTTGAGTTCCTTTCAGGTAACATCTCAGGCATATTGCAGCATTCCAGTGAGGTGTCATGTAAAAATTGAAGTACTGGATAAGTTGCTGAACATTGAAGGCAATATTGGAGTGTGTTGAGATGGCAAGGTAGAGTAGGCAGCCAACAAGTTGTTAATATAGAGTGCACTCAAGGACTTATTGTTCCTCTTTGGATAGGGTCATGCAATCAATTTGCTGTAGCTTTAAGTTGGAGTACATAGGCAACAGTAGAGGTGCTGCATTTTTCTAACCAAATTGAACAATGATTTTGTTAATGAGAGTGGTTTGGAAAAGCTTCATGGTGTGGTTGAAGCAATCCCATTTGACAGAGATATTGATGACAAATCATAGTAGTCCAAGGTCTGAGATCATCCAGACTTTTCTCATCTGCTCCTTGAATCAATTATTCTCTGCTTTACAGCTTGCAACTATAAGAAAATTATCAACATGTAGTGCAGCTATAACTGTGCCTTTATCAGTAGTTCAATAATAGATGCAGGATTTGCATGCCAGCTGCTTGAAGCCCTATGACTTTATGTTTTCATTAACAGTTCCATTTTAGATCCTTTCTGCCTGCTTCATGCCATATAGCCCTTGAACCAGCATTTATGCCCAATTTTTTTTGCCCTTTTCCTCAAATCCTTCTGGCTGCTTCATACTGGACCTTATTATCTGGGAGAATGCTATATAAGAATGCTGTCTTAATATTAATCTGAGTGGCATCCCATTCTTTTGCTGCTGCAAGATGCAATAAAATATGCTATGGTTCAATGCATGCCATTGGTGAGGTGGTTTTTGTATAGTCTTACCTCTGAATCTGTTCATATCCACTAAAGACTAGCCTGACCTTAAATTGGACAACCTTCCCATGCCAATCTTGTTTGATCTTGAACACTAGTCAACCTGTCTGGACATTCTGACCAGCAGATACATCTGAGCATGAGACTAGTTGATAGATGCCCATGTCTCATAAGAAATTTAGTTCATTCCAATATGCTGCTTCCTACTTGGCTGAATCTCCAGATTGCTTTGCTTCTGCCCATGTTTGAGGTTTATTGTTTACTTCAGGCATAGTTAGATTGCTATTGAGTTTTTCTACAGCTGCAAGTAAGTGCTTGAGGTCTTTGATCAAAGCTATGTTTGCCAGATTTGGAAGGATCTCTGGTTTCTGATTATTGAGCACATCATTCTGTTTAGTAAGCTTATGTTCTTCTCAAGCTGCATGTAGGTGCTCACTTGCCTCCATGGATTTCTGTACTGCCCTCTTTACTTGTCATAGTGCCACATTCTTAGGATTGGCTCTGGCAGTCAGAACTGAGATATGTATTGATTGATATATTGGTGGGAGGTTTTTGATTACTGGTTCCAGTGGGGGCACTTCTGTCTTTTTTGCATTAGGTACCTTCTCATCATTGTAGGCTAATAGCTTACTGAGTTGCTGATTGATTTGCTTATGTGTTATATGCTCCTTCTGAATATGTCATTGGAAGTAGATATATGAGAGTGTGGATGACTGTTTTGGTTCTCACAGAATCTGACATGGTAGGTTTTGTAGATCTTACCAGTTTTCTACTCATAGCATTTGTAGGCCTTTGAGCTCTGTGCATATCCAATGAGGATATATTTGATGGAACAGGCATAGATTTTACAATTGTCAAATAATAAAATCAACACAATTGCTTAACATCTGATCTTCCACATGTATGAGTAGTTAAGTTATTGTTAGGCTTTGTATGGCATGATTTCTCTCAGCAATTTTGTCAGAGTTTTCTTGTGAAGGTGCAATGCAGTAAGATAAAATTTATCCCACATGTTTGGTGGGCATTCTGCAGCTATCCACATTGATCTTGCCTTTTCCATAATTGCCCTATGCATTTGTTTGACTCAACTAATATGCTCTGAAGTATATGCCACCCCAAACTGGTGTTCCAACCTTTAAAATACAAGCCACCTCTCTATTTTATGCCCATCCAGTTACTCATTGCATCTGTTCTGATAGACTCCAAGCTTGCTTTGTATCTTGGTCTCTCATGTGATCTGCCAGGCTTTAAGGTATGTCAGAGCATTTCCTTTTTGTTTGAGGAGAATTGACCAATATTTACTTGTGTAGTCATTGACAACATTTATTATATATGAGTATCCATTTTGCAATACAATGACTTGTAGCTCAGTAAAATCTACTCAGACAATTTCCAGCTTTTGTGTTGCTCTCCACCCCTCTCCTCTTGCTTTTGCCCTTCTTTTTTTTAGTGGTATTACAGCAAGTCAGTAGACAGTGCAAAGTTGTCAACCTCTACTGGTCAGGACATGTATAGAGATACTGCTTGGAAGAATATAGTTTTTTTTGCATCTGAGTTGTAAAAGCCACTCCAACAAAAATGCCTTTATGCACAACATGTGGGACTTGGTTAACCAATACCCACTAAAACTGCAGTTATCTTTCTCTACAACCTGAGCAGTGTTAAAGCTGCTGGTATAAGGTTTCTCCAAGTGCTCTTCACAGTTCTAGATTTGAATGCTTTTTTTCTAAACCTCTCTACATCTGTTGTTAGGCAGTCTAGTTTTATCTTTCTTTCTAAAGCAGCTCTTATTCTAGCTACTGTCTTCTTTATAGTTAGAGTGTGTTCTGGATCAGCCTTTTTTGATATGCACCACTTGCATCTTGCCTTTTATATTGTGTGGGCAGCCTTCAATATCACAATCATCCTAAATCTTTTTTTTCCTGTGCTTTCTTCTCATGCATTTTCTGCAATAGAATATCTTCTATGGACAGTTTTTTGTATGCCAGGTCTCTTTTTTCAAACAGGGTCTCTATGAATTTCCATATAGTTTCCTGTCCCAATTCTCTGCACTCAGTGAGTACATGATCTATTGATTCTTCTACTCTGCATAACTATGCACATTGCTCTGTCCTTATAATCAGGTATGTGTTTCCAGTACTTTTCTAGCTTGTATATGGTATGCATACTCTTCTACAGGAAGTTTCTTATTTCTTATGACAGGGCCCTGCTATGTAGGGATTTTTATATTATGCTATTTGGTGGCATAATGCCAGTTCTATCTTTTATGGCCCAACATATCATATCTAGGTTGGTGATCCTACCCCTTTGTTTTAGAACCTGTTGGGCTTCTAGGATCTCTCTGTATGCCAGAGCCTGCATAATGCTTGCAAGCTTTGCACCTGACAGGTTATACTCCTTTAGAATTAGAAGGTCTATGTTATCTAGCACCATCTTTCTTGCTCTCTGGCTTGCAAGCCAGTCTGCATCTTCATTCCTCTCTATGTTTACATGTGCCTTGATCTTTTCTAGGATTGTTAGGCCTTGCCTTCTCCTTAGGAGAGCTATCAGAGGTCTCAGAATATTACTGTTGGCTGAGCTTATCCATTTCTTATCCTTCCATTTTGAGAGGAGTTTGTCAGATTGTTTATTGTAGTCTGTAATTAGTATAAATTGTGTGTTGGAGACCAATTGTGCCACTTCTGAAATTGCAACAGCTTTCCTGGTGTTGTTGGTTTGAGCAATGTATTGTGGGAGCCAGATTGCTCTGTTTCTTGGGTTGTCATGGTCAAACCAAATTCCTGCTCCTGCAGCTGCTATTCTGTTTTCATCTTTTAAGCAGGACCCATCTGTATAGACTTCTATGATGGATAGGTTTCCCTCTGAGACTCTACTATAATCAGTGTCTTCTTCTGTATCTATGAAACTTGTTGCAAAAATTCTAAAGCCTTTCTTCAGTGAGCCCCTCATTGTGAAGTCCAGGTTGAAAAGGCATCTATTTTTTTCTTTTGCCTTGCAGCCACAGTTGTTTTTTGTTGTTCATTGATCAGGTTTTTTTGGGCGATTTTGGGTCCCATTTCTTGTATAGTCACCTGGTGTGAGTTCTTGCCAGACTACTGCATTTATGCAAGTTCTTGCACTCCTTTCTTCTTATAGGTCTCTGCATTTTTTTACAAGTGCAGTTCTTTTAGGCTTTGTGGTTTCTTACTGCTGATGCTAGGACTTTTCCAAAGTTCTCCATGTTGTCCACTATCTTTATACTATATGTATCTCATAGACATTTCATTGTCTCCAAGTTAAGGTGGAACTTTTTGTCTTTCTTTATACCTTTATGCAACCAAATTGGCATTTTTCTCCTTAGGTCTGTATTGAGGATTAGTAGTGCAAGAAGGACCTTATGCTTTCTTGCCATTTTAATTATTCTTCATAGCAATGCTAGCAAGCAATCTTCATCAGATTTTGTGTCAACAGTTGTGTCTTGTAGGAACAGGTTTAAGATGGGCACCCTTCACTGCGGGCGCTGGAAAATGTTTCTATTGGAAAAAGTGTAAAAGAAACATGTTATGCCATTTCTTTGTCAACTTTT
>JAGGAP010000291.1:0-39371 GCA_017657235.1 Termitomyces sp. T73sscA | reverse complement strand
TTTGACCTCACTGGGAAGGACGTGGCCTGGAAGTGGGGGGATGCAGAGCAGGGGGCTTTTGCAGCCCTCAAGGCTGCTGTCACCTCCAACCCTGTCCTCATCTTCCCCAATGATGACTGTCCTTTTCATGTTGAGGCAGACAGCTCTGACTTTGCAACAGGTATAGTTCTGTCCCAAGAGTCTCTAGAAGATGGCAAGTGGCATCCAGTCGCCTTCTACTCCAAGAGCCTCAATGCTGTGGAATGCAACTATGAAATCCATGACAAGGAGATGCTAGCAATCATCCGGTCCCTGGAGGAGTGGCACTACTTCCTGGAGGGAGTCTGACACAAGTTTGAAGTTTGGATGGATCACAAGAACCTGGAGCACTTCCAGACGGCCAAGAAACTTAACCATCATCAAGCCTGGTGGTCCTTGTATCTCGCCAACTTCAACTTCTCCCTTCACCACAAGCCTGGACAAACTATGGGAAAGCCAGATGCACTATCACAATGCGCAAACCATGGGTCCAGAGCCAAAGACAACACCAATATTGTACTCCTTTGCCCCAAGCTGTTTGCTATTCAAGCCTTGGAGGGCATATTTGTCCAAGGAGAAGAAGTTAGTATCCTTTGGGATATCCATTGGGGCAATTGGGAGAGACTTCAGAAGAACTCAGTTGCAAAGGCTGCCCTAGCCCTGCAATCTAGGAAGCCCCCTGGAGTCAGATTCATACATGCAGAGGAATGGAGCTTGCAGGATGGCCTCCTAGCCTTCTGGGGTCACATATACGTCCCTAATAACCTGGAGCTGCATAGGCGCATTGTAGAGCAACACTATGACTCCCGAATTGCTGGACACCCAGGGTGTTGGAAGATATTGGAGCTAGTATCCCAAAAAACTAGTAGCCCCAGATGTTGAGGTATATTGGCTTCTACACCAGTACTTGTGACCTCTGCCTTTGGACTAAGCCCCAATATCACCTCCCAGTTGGGCAGCTACACCCTCTCCCAGTACTAGCAGCACGATGGAGTGTAGCCTCAGTGGACTTCATTGTAGAACTTCCAGATTCCCATGGTTATAATGCCGTCATGGTCATTGTAGACCTGTGCAGTAAGCAGGCTCACTTCATTCCTACTCATACCACTTGTTCCACCCTGGGTGCTGCTAACCTCTACTGGAAAAATGTCTGAAAGCTCCATGGCCTCTCTGATGCCTACGTCTCTGACCGGAATCCACAGTTTGTGGCGGAATTCACTTGGGAGTTGTATTGTCTGCTCCATATCAAGCTCTACACCTCTACCACCTATCACCCGCAGTCCGATGGCCAGACTGAACATGTCAATCAGGAGCTTGAACAGTACCTCTGCCTATTCTGCAATAAATGGCAAGATGAGTGGGATGAGCTTTTATCTGAGGCAGAGTCTTAGTACAACAACTATGTTTACTCTGCTACCAAGGTCTCCCCTTTCCTTCTGGACACAAGTCATTACCCCCACATGGGCTTTGAGCCTCCAGGACATCGATCAGAGAACAAGTCCGTCAATGACTTTGTAGACTGGATGCGCAAAGCCCAGGAGGAGGCTAAGGCAGCTCTGACCAAGGCTAAGGATGACATGGCCTGATACTATAACTGTGAGCGACTGCTGAGTCCCACCTACAAGCCCAGCAACCGCGTGTACTTGGATGGCTCAGACATTGCTACCATGTGACCCTCCAAGAAACTGTCTCATTGTCAATTGGGACTATATGTGGCGGAAAGACAGGTGGGCCCTCTAGCATATCAACTCTGCCTGCCCCCTGGAATGTGACAGCTCCATCCCGTCTTCAACATAGTCAAGCTCCTGCCAGCCCCAGATGACCCCATACTAGGATAATGAGCTCTGCCACCCCTGCTCCCAGTTTTAGCACCAGACGGCCCAGAGTATGAGGTCAAGAAGATTCTGGATAGCTGCCTGTTCCATTGCAAACTACAGTACAAGGTGAAATGGAAGGGCTATGGCATTAAAGACATCTCCTGGAAACCAGCTGATGGCATCCATGCACCCACCCTAGTCAGGGAATTTCACTGCACACATCCCAATGCACCCCGTGCTATTTGAGGTATCTACCCCATCTCGTCAACTGATCAAGCAGTTCAAAATCTGTATTACCCAACACGTCAAGGCGCTGCACTTTAGAAGGGGAGTGATGTCAGGGGATGCTTCTTTTTACTTATATTTCTTGCCTCAGATCACTTTTTCTTGAATTACTCAGTCCAGTGCCAGACCTCCTCAAATGTCAAGTTGGGCTTGTTAAGTTGGGCTAGGTTTCAAATGAGGAGAAATCCTTGCTATCTAGCCATTATTTTCTCCCTCATTTCAGACTCAGCTGCACATGTGATCTAAACATGTGATCCCAGCAGGTGACCCGGACATGTGACCCCAACATGTGACTCCAACATGTGACTTAGGTATCATGTGACTTACCTTATTTTCTTCAATGCCTGGCAGGGTGGATCTTTAGACTTGTTCTCTTTGGATTCCCCTCTGCTAAGTGCGTAACTATTAATACTGATTACCTACACATATATTAATATACTTTGGATTCTCCTCTGCCAGTTGCGTGATTAGCCACAACCTCTAGAGGTCACCCTTACAGAAGCCCCCAATGTGATGCTAGCTGTGTGCCTTCAGCATGCAGTGCATCTTGTATATAATATGTTAGTAAATGTATTGTTTTGTTAGTGTAAACAAATAAATAAAGTAATGGAAGTTTAGTAGAAAAGAGCAAGAGACATATGCTGCAAGAAGTAAATCTGTTACAGAGCATTATTGATCTGCTATATATGCTCTCCTAAGGTTTAGGAAACCTCACCCTAAGTTTATGCCATGCATAGAACTATTAATGTACACCTATAGGACCTTTCAAGGTTCTATTCTTATTATTTCATTATTTTGCTATTGATATCTAAATATTTATTTTTATACTTTACTGTATTGTCTACTCTTATGAAAGAAGACATTTTTACTTTACACTACATGTAGAAATCTACCAATTTGGATAATTCTGTCTTGCATAAACAAGGCATAGAAAATTTACACTTTTTTGAGAATCTTCAAACATTGATATTCTGTACATGGATTTACTGCATATAGTGAATTCTGAAATTATGTTCTAGAAAAAGATCAAACTATTTAGCTTCTTTTTCACTGATATTGCTCTAAGCTGCTACAACAAATGTGGCAGAAATGATTAGTGACCATCAGCTATCTGAAAAAGACAACAATGTTACTCTGCAGCATTAAAATAAACTGGTGACACTAGTGGTTTCAACAGATAGACATGTGGCTAGGGCAGACTTGAATAAGCCCTAGATGAGATGGATGAGGCATGCTCAAAAGCTTGCAGTTTACAATACTAAGCCAGCACACATAGCAATGTTGTCTACAGTGGCAAAACAAGCTGAGATGATTATGGAGGTGCACTATAGAGTATAAAGAGCATAGCAGATGCCTATGAGTAAATCACCTTTAGTAATGCAGCAACAAGTACCTGGCCAATTTTCAGCTATAAGAATAATGGCCATGATACTATATAAAGGAGATTGCATCTTGCCTTTCAGAGCAGGGGCCCTAAAAATGGCTGGCATCATGAGTAGCAAACCCAGGATAGAGTATAGACTGACTATAGCATTAGATTTCAGAATCAATACTGTTGGTATAAAGGACTAATATTCTAGGTCCTCAGCAAGTATCCAAAGCCACAATAGCTGAGTATACCTCTAATGAAAAAGAGGATAGATGAAGTGAAGCTATGTTAAAGGTCAAAGCTGCATTACTTTGGAAGAAGTATCCAACATTGCCAAAGAATCTACATGCTTGAGGTTAGAGTTGGATTTGCAGAAACATCTTTAGTTACTGGAAAAAAGAGGTGTATTGATTCCTGAGGTAGGAACCAACGAATATATAACAGCTTATATAAAAATTCTGGAGCTGAAAGCCCACAGTTACCTCAACCACAAGACTTAGTGGGGAACTGCTGCTTCAACACTAAATGACTCTAACTTAATCTCTACAATCCACAGTGTACAAGTGCAATCACCACATATTGAAAAAGCATTAAGCAATATATTTGCTCCACAATAAAAGTTTGAGCCATGAGTCAATTGGCTGCTAGCTACTGGCAACAACAATATATAGGATAGCTGACTACTCCATTCCCATAGTGAATACAGTCATTCCTGCTTTAGCAATAAATATGCCAGAGCATTGTTTAAAGGAAATTCAGTCATCTCAAATTAAGATTGAGGAAATGGAGGAATCTGTAGTACTTCAACAGATACTCCTTGCAGATACTTTCCTGGATTAGGTAGTGTTCCAGCAGATGCAGAACCAAGATATGCATGAGCTGTAAAGGCAATCTCTGGAGGCTGTGGTTCAGTCACACAACTAGCAGAGGGAGATCCAAAATATATTAGAAGATATACAAACAGTACTGTATCAACTACTCATCTAGCAGAGGAAGATGCAAAGAGAACAAGTGTGGAGACTCTCTAGGCCAGGTGTGATGCTTCTGGAACCCAGAAGCATGGGAGACAACTATACAGGACAACAAAAAAAGAATAACCCTAAGCTAAATAGTAAAAACTCTGAAAATTGCCTAAATAGAAAAACAAACATGATTACACAAGCAGGCAGAAAAACTCCGGTTACCTAAGCTAGGAGAACTCTGGTTACCTAAGCCAGAAAACTCTGGTTATGTAAGTGCCAAATGTTGGCAGTGCTGAGAGGGCCACCTTGTCTGAGCCATAGCTTCAGAACCAGAGCATTTCAGATGCTGAGAGTGGAATCAATGGGTAGGGCTGAAGAAGAAGCATAGATGGAAACCTTTGGAAGGGGAAAAATAAGAGTGGGAGAAGGGAAAAAGAGGCAAGAAATGGAGAGTCCCCTGATATGAGCAAGGATACTCACATATTGATAATCAAAGAGCTGTATTTGTGAACTTGAGCTCATTAACAAGATAAGACAAGTGTTCATTGAATATATGCAGCATAAGAATCAAAAAAGTGCTCAAGATTCTGGGCCTGAAGACTAGTATTGAGGCAACCAACAACAGAGCAATGCAAGTGGAATCTATGAACAAGAGATGGGACAACATCAGACCTATGAGGCTCAGTAGGAGCCTCTACATATAGCATTACAAAAGGAAGTCATGCTAGTGCCTAGTATTGCATGAGTGCTTTCAATTTTTGCACTCAATGAAGGTAAAAATAAAATACCTGGCATGAATGAAGTTGCTAAGGCATATAATAATATTATGCATTGCTAATTGGTAAGTTTTATTGACAATGTAGTGGGCATTGCACTGCACCTGCTTGACAAAACTAAATTCTAAAAGGCAGATCTAAAGCACATTGATCCATACATATGTTATAAATAATTGTTTAAAATAGCATGTCACTTTAAGCAATATAATTCAAAATCAAAAGCTGCAGTGTGCACATTGAGCATAAAGACCTCCAGAATGCTGGAGATGTTTTTTGTAAAGAAGTTAAATATTGAGAATAACTACAAATCAAATCAAATTTGTAGTATGTCTGACAAGAGCCCAACAAGTGCATGCTAAGCCCAATGGACTTAAAGCTATAAAAGGAGACCTAGGACAAGGAGTTTCCAATAGACTTGGTAGGCAAAAGATTCATTAATGAGACAATCAGAATAAAGAGCAAGTACTATTAGAGTAAGAGAGCCCAGATGTAACTTGCTTTGCATATAGCAAAAAAAGGCATTTTGCTAATATTGCCTGATGAAAAGATCAGTGCTGCAAAAGCCAAAGGCCTTGGTTTGAGCTGTGCATATAGTAGAAGGAGACAAAACAAGTGACACAGAATTTGGAAACAAGTTTGAAGATGAGGCAGAGATTGCTTCATCTATTGAAGGTAAATTAAATGATGAGGAAGCTAAGACAGTCACTATAGACAGTGAATGGTATGTGAAGGTGAAAATATATGATAATGAGTACTATGCTAGCTGGAGTTTCTGATCACTATGAGTCACAAAACAACTGAGCTATTAGTAGCAGTGTTGGACTATTCTTCTAAGAAGGATAGTATGCAGTTGGAAGCAGGGCATATAAAGATGCACAAAGTGCACTTGTAGAGAGGTTTCAAGTAGCTGGCCTGCTTAAAAATCAAGCACAAAAACAAGAAACCCTAAACCCTAGAATACTTGATCAAGAGTGTTGCAGCAGACAGAGAGATTAGTGCTGGAAGATGGTACTGCAAGTGTTGAGTAAGAGCAATTGTTATGGAATCAACTACTGCCACTGCTAATATTTGATTAGGCATTTGATACACATATGCCTCTGAAGTAGAATACATTGATTGCATCTATGCAAGCTTGGGAAGGATGCTTCTAATTGACTCTCTGAGCTATTTGCTTGTCAAATCAATTCATGTTAACTTTAATAATATTTATTTTTTTTTGCTTATGCATTTCTGTATGAAATGAGTCTCAAGTTTTCTTGGCTGTTTCTAAAGATAAAAGAGAATATTTCTTGAAGAAAAATATAAACAAAGATAGTTTAAAGTTTTCTGTCTTTGTTTTTAAGGCAAAATGTTTGCAAAAACTTCAAAGTCAGGATTATTAAGTTTTCTATAATGTTTCTTTAAGAAAAAGAGTATTATTTTGACTTTGTATACAGCTAAGAAATCACAATTTAGTTTCCTAAAATTTTTTAAGAGAAATTGTTTATATATTTGCTAGAGAAACATTGTGAGTGACAGGTTCTCTAATCCTACACTTTTCAGTGCCAATGATGTGCCCTCCATTCCCAGAAGTATCAGGTTTAAAGAACCTCCTCTAGTAACACTGCCAGGACCAAAAAATGTTTTTTTTCAGAAAAAGTGTAAAAGAAAGCTGTTATACTATTTCCAATATGCTAATTTCTAACAGAAAAAGGCACATTCCTTTGTTCAAAGACTTTTTCTTTGAAAAAATAGTACATTGGAAATGGTATGACAACTTTCTTTAACACTTTTGCCAAAGGAAACACTTTCTGGCCCCAGCAGTGTAAGTCATTATGCTTCATGTACAGTGGCTTGAAAAACTGTTTCAATATCTTATAACATTGGCATGAATGATTGGAAGTATTTAAAATTCTGGACAAATCATGTAAAATATTTTGGCATTGTAGCTATAAATTGCATCTTGGCTTATATGATTCAAATCAAAATTGATGGAGGAATGGCCATTTTAAAATGTTTACTCATTGGGACAGTTTCTTGAGCATCTTTGATTTTGGTATTTAGTACTTATTATTTGCCTTGATAAACCCTAACCCACTCCTTTGCAACCCTCTCTCACAACTCATGCACATTATGAGGAGGTGTTGCATACTACCTAAGCTGCTCCTTGGTATTTCAAACATGCTCTCACTATTTCCAGCACCTTACTAGAGTACAGTTGCAATAAATCAGCATCACTCAGTATATTATGTGCTCTAAAAATGTAAGTCACTATAATATCAAACTAAAACAATTTTTCCATCTATCTCAACTGCCTTGGTGAGAGATTCTTTTGTTTCAACAGATGTATCAGGCCTTCAAAGTCTGTGTACTATTTATATTTGGTGCTTTGTAGAATGTTTTTGTGCTATATTATAGTTTTCACTCCTTAAGCATCTCAACTTTGTGAGTAGAATAGTTCTCCTAGAATGAGTTAACTTAGCTGAATAAAATACCATGATCTTAGTCATCTCTTGGGCCCACTACTCAAGCAATTCATGCATCTATTAGTAACAACACTAATATCAGGTGTTTTAGCTCCATACTTCAGTAGAACTCAGTAATAATAGCAGCAAGCTATAGCCTTGCCTTTTATTCTCTCAAATGCTCTCAAGTGAGTGTTAGTCCATTTAAAAGATACTAAGTCACTCATCAAACTATGTAGTATATTTATAAGAACCTTGAAATGGTTGATATCATTTGCCAAGTAGCCTGCTATCCCAAGAAAGCCCTCTTCCAACTCTCTTCTTAGAGAGCTTCTTGATTTTCAATTCCTATCATCTCTTCTATTGTTCTAGCATCTTTGGAATATAGTTAGCATTTCAAGCACTTGAGTATATCTTTACTACTCTCCTTGGTCCACCAGGCATTACTACTATACTCCTGTTTCCACCACATGCTACTGTACAATTCTGGAACTATGCCTACACCATTCAGACTACTCAAACTACTTTTAAGCAGTGCTAGCTGCACAAAGACTCTAATATCCACTCAATAATTCCCAATGCACTCACATTGCTGAAGCCAAAAAGTGTTTTCTTTGATAAAAGTATCAAAAAAAGCTATTATACCATTTCCAATATACTATTTTCCCAAAGAAAAAGTCTTGAAACAAAGAGATGTACTTTTTTTTGTTAGAAATTGGCATATTGGAAATGGTATAACAGGTTATAAATAAGGCCTGCACCTTTATTATACACTTTGTCTCTTGTAGGGAGGGTATTTAATCCCTCCAATACTGATGATATTGCTACTATTAAAAGTGAGAATAGTCTAGCATTACTTCAGCTACATGGCTAATAAAGAATGACTGCTGCTATGCAAAGTTGCTTTCCTCAAAGTGCTCTGCAATTTGTTGAAAGCTGCTAATTACCTCTCTTCTGAGCAGATATTTGTTTCTAGCTATTATGTTGTTGTCTACAAGGATATTTGCAAACTCCTTTGCTGCAATAAATGTCAGAAATATGGCCACATATATACCAACTCAAAATGCTGCTCCTACTGCCCCAGCTTTGCTCATACTTTGAATGTTTGTTTTTGGAAGACCCCTTTGTCTGCACTTTATATGGACCCAATTTGCTATGTGCAAGTTCATTCTGCACCTGCTCAATTTTCAAAAAGTGATGTAATGACTTAAATACTCACTATTCTAAAAACAGCATGAGTTATTTCTGCACTGAGAATCTGAGCACCTGAGTACAAAATCTAAACAAACTCTCCAGATTTAGCCCTGCACTGACTTTATGGGTAGACTACTTTGCAGTTTCAGAGCTCTTAGGCCTTGGTTGCTACTAAGTAGCTCTAACTGACATTTGGAAACTCAGCCATAAAGCCCTGACTGCCTCCTAAGCTAGCTTTCTCCTCACTTTCTTACAATGAACATCTAGAATAATACTTTGCCATGCCTGCATATCTGACAACAAAATATATACAAATTCAGTGTGGCCCAAAAGGCCCTCCTTGGCTTAGCTCAATCAGAGGACTAAAATATAAATTGCTTTTACTTCAATAGCCTTAGCAATACAAAAGCCACACTAAAATGGGTAGCACACCACCTCTACTTGTACTAATGCAATGGCAGCACCTATATGCACTTCATCATCCTTGTTAATGTTAATATTTCCATAGATACTTATCTATTCTATGATGTTTCCTCCTTTGATGTTATAGCCATTTGATTTACCAACAATAAGAGCTCCTTAGCTCTCTTCAACATTTACAACAATTGCACCAACAACAACAGCCTTACTGCTTTATCTTCATTTCTTACCTTATTCTTCTGCACAATCTGTTTACATTACAACAACTATATGCTATAAATTAGCAATTTCAATTGCCACCACTCTATATAGGAGACTGTAAAGAACTGATACTTCAACTCCTCAGATAATGATATTCCACTCCTCTTGTGCCTAATTAGATAGTACTACATAGAGCTAGCCCTGCTATTAGAACTCTCCATATTTTGTGCAAACCCACTGATACTACCTGCAATACAATCTTGGAGTTCAAAATCAAGCATAACAGTAACACTAACTGGGCAACAACAAATGCACAAAAGACAAAATACTAGTTGAGTCCTCCTTTTCTCCTTTTTTCCTCCCTCCATACCCACTCTGCATACTCTGAGCCCTTGCTCAGTGATTTCTTAAACAGAGCCAGATAACAGATGCCATCATTCAACTGCTCTTGCTAATGCATGCTAAGCATTGATGCCATGTTTCAACATTTGTGGATATCACAGATTGGGCAAACATAGCTAGAGGTGAGCCAACAAAGCTTAACTTGTACATCATGTTTGAGGCAATCATTGAAGCCTGCATAAATGAGTTTCTTACAGGGTTATAGAACATAGCTCCAAAGTCCTTGAATACCAATTGATACCAAGTTATAGTTGAGATTTAAGGCATGGAGTGCATTTTTGAATGTGATTTTAATAACTTCTCCTTGATATGGAACACATTTTCTAACTTAGCCTGCTTCTTTAATATAGAATAAGCCTCTCTTCCCTACTGTGCTTCCTGATCTCTTAGCTGTAGTAAATATATAGTACATTTTAAAGTTATTTTGTTCAATGAAAAAATGGTGGCTGGCTACTAAGCCAGTGTATATAATTACTTTGTCATTGATTGTATTTTTGCTAGCAGACACTGCAAATGCTAGGCATCTTAGATTGATAGAAGTATTGTTTGATGGGAGTTTGTATTTTTTGTTTTTCTTCCACTAATTCAAATACTAATTTTCTATGCCTCCTCCTTTTCTAAAACATCTTTTCTTGGTGTGCTCCTCACATCCGCAGTTGTTACATTTCTCTTTGCTATGGTTATTGTGGCTGTCTAAGATATATAAAGCCTGAACTGATTTTGTTGCAGTAACAATGGAAGAACCATGAACTAGTACAGCATGCATGATGAGACAGACTATGATATTGGAGGATTTTTTCATATCTATAAAGATGTTAGTAACTGGTGCCCAGCTGGCAAGCATAGATTTTATAGTGATTATATAAAATTTTGCATTATCAATGTTTGCACTCTTTGACTAGGCAGTGCACAGCTCCTTAAAGTGAGCTTCAATATTATTCCTATCTGTATACTTAGCTTTTGCATTGATGAGGTGTGAATTAAATTTAGCATCATGGATATTGATGAGGAAATTCTATGCATTTGCAGTGTTTCTGTTGAGCTTCATATTTGCACCAATAGAATTTATGACATTAAAGATCACTATACTGCATGTATAGGTATTGTGTTGCATCTATTTTGTAGGCCACTCCACTAAGTTATTGCTAAGCTTTGCTCTGCTTTTATATTGGGCCAAGTTATCTTTTATCCATCAGATAGCTATATATGCTGCAGCTATGTGCAGCCATGGTGATAGTCATTTTCAATGATATTAGTTTGTGATATTAGACTTCTTCTCCAGCTGCATTAGAAATAGGTTCAGGTTTTCAAATATTTAGTTCTTGGTTTGGTGTTGATTTGATAGTGGTCATATTGGTTTTTTGTGGTTTACACAGAGTAGCCAGGATACTAAACCTATTATAGAGAGTACAGTACTTAGTCTATCTAAAGTAGACTGATATACACACAATGCTTCTTCTTCAGCTCCTCAAATAGCCTTATTAGCATTGTGTGTGTAATTCTCCACAAAATGATAGTAGAAGTTGCAAAATTCTAAAACTAGTTCACATGCCAAATATAAGGCTCAGACTTGCAAATCACAATGTGGGGTGTTAATAGCACTAAGAATGGAATTATATTATAAAAATATGTAGGTAGTTATAAATATAACATATCTAAGAATAGAATAGATCAAAATAGGAAATATGTAAAGTGACTGACAACAGAATATAAATATAGTCACATGCATACTATGACATCCACCCTTTACTTGTAAGGCCAGGAAACAAAAGAAAGAGAAAAAAAGAACAAAGAGTCAAAGTTCACATCCTACTCTTGCTTTCTACTAGACTGCTTCCTTCTACAAGTCCTTTTAGCCTCTCTGGACTTCTGAATATCCTCCAGAGCATGCAGCCTGTTGTACTTCTTAGCTATTTATTCTTACTCTCATCATATCCCTTTTACTACATTAAAATTTCCTTTACATCACATTTTATTGTTTGTTCTCTCTATATCCACTTGATTTCCACTCTATTGCCTGTCTCCATCTGCACTGGGGGCAGAGAGTCTTGTCTGTAGCCCAATATTGCATCCTCTAATGCACAAATCAAGCAAAGCTCATTCATCAATAGAATCAAGTATGCATCTAGGTTTGTCACAGCATTGATTGCTCAAAAGTCAGCAACCAAGCACAAGATGCTGTTTTTTTTTGGCAAAGAAGATAGGAGCACCATATGGTGTACTTGACTGCTAAATATAGCTCTTTGCAAGATTTCTGTTGATGAACTCTTGGAAAAGTCTTCAGCTCTGCTAGTACCAGCTAGTATAACTTTCTAGGAGTGTATATATCTACACCATTGATCAAGTCAATATCTAAGTTATAATTTGTGTGTGCTGGCAATTTTTCTGACTTATTCTTGTCAAAGATATCAAGGAAGTCATGAAATTCCTCTAGCACCATCTCTTTCACCAACTTTCTGCCTGCTTTGCTGCTTGTTTTTTTATTTTGCTAATATCTGCAAGAAATTCCAGAAACTCTACTCTGCTGCACCCTGCATTTCTACAAGCTGAAGACCCTCTAGGTGTCCCACTTCTGCTCAAAGCATACCATTCCACTACTACTAGTCTCCACTTTGTGTTTCTGCTGTGCAATCACCTCATCAATTGCTACTTTTGCTAGCTGCACTGTCTTCTGCCACTAGTTCCTCTGAAAATGTATTGTTTGAGTCTATGCACATGATATGTTGAGTTGAAAATAGTGGGCATTGTAGATATAGTGAATATACTGACTCAGTTGTTCATTCATCAAGTTTTATAAATGCATATAGTGATGAGGTCTTCTACTGGACTCAGTGCATTTTACTCACATTTTTTGCTAATAGCACACCAAGTAACATCTTAGCAACATGTCTTTCATGTTATTTTCTTGAGATAGACAGCCTGATTTATTAATAGTCAGTAGACTTCTTGATGACACTTTTATTTTGGATTTTTTTCATTTTTTACTTTTTTCATTTTTTTTCTTATATACTGTTATTAAGTGTTGCCTAAACTGCTGGCAACATTTGACAAGTTCGCTATCTTTATTTTGTATAAATATTTTACTTTTTGCTACTAGCTATTATAGAATCACACTATTCATTTATTCATCTCAAGTGCTTTAAATCTCTAAGCAACTCTAATCCTCTAAGTTGTCTTAGTGCTTCTTAATCTCTTACAGCTAAGATCTACACTTCATTTCCCTTGCTGCTTCTCTTAAACTATTCTCTCAAGCTCAATGCATTTTACTACACCAATAGAACCAGACCAATCTTAGAATTCTGACTATAAGTGTAATAAGACAAAAAGAACTTCTTATGTAATACTATAATGCATGATAACATGCATGATTATGGAGTTACTGTGATAAGAGCACTGTTAGGCACTGCACTATTACATGCTTTCTCTTTAGACCAAATTCTGGTCTAAATATCTAGGAGCTGGTGTTATAGATCACCTGCTATATAGCCAAGCATATTTACAATTGGTAGAGCAATATTAGCCCATTATATCATGTATATATGGATGCTATTACATTATTTTGCAATGTCCATGCATGGTACAACTAGTTCTTTTGTGGCTGTAAGCACTAGCTCTATCTTGATATCAGGTGCAGCATTTGCCAGCTCATTAGGCTAAGCACATATTTGAGTTATTGACAATAACAGAGCAGATAGGGTGGTAAAAATAGCACACTTACTCTGAGTACTAGAACTAGCAATGTTAGTTGTGCTAAGGGCAAGATTGGTAGCTGTAGGTATTGTGGCAGGCTTAGAGTAGTCATGTTAGCAGTAGAACTACAAGCAGTGGAGATCTGCGCTGATGGAGTAGTAAAACTCTTTCACTTGCCCAAGCATCATCCTCATGCCCTTATGCTCTTTGCATTGTTTTTCCAACAGCCAAAATCAGTTGTCAATAGTTGGCTCTCTCTATTTGTTCCAGTCCAGGCAAGTCATAAGTGTGCCATACTTTTCTAAGCACTTTATATGCTTGTTGTCAACTTCTTTGAATAAATAGTATGATATAGTTGGGTTGTAAAAGTGCTCTAGATAAACCATGCTATATGTGTAGATATGGTCTACTTATTTAAAAGGAATGCAATTGTGCAAAAGAACTTGTAGTGCATTATAGTTGCTGAAGTTCGGTGCTTGGTTTTTAGATACATACACTGGATTTAGCCTAAAGTTGTCACTCATGTTGGCTTTAAATAGTGCATCTGAGTATTTAGAATTGTATGAAGCTATAGCTTTCTAATATAATTCAGAATGTGCAAAAACAAGTGCTATATATCTAGTGATTAGTGCTTTGGATGCGCTGTTGGTATAGACTGAGTGCTAGGAGTATCTTTATAATATCTGCTAGTGAATGCAGAAGGCCAGATCAAAAGCCAGCTCCAAGCATGAATTGTCCATTCTGGCTGCCCATATATTAGCGCATACTATGCTAAGTATTTCAGGTTGAATGGTTTAGATAGTTTGAGCATCTAAATAGCATGTAACTCTTTAGTTTTATCATTTTTGTATTTATAGAATTTATTCAGAACTAGCAACTCTCAATCAGCATTATTCTACATGAAGTTTGGTAGGTGTTGATACTTATCTCCCACAAGTATAGCTGTCATTGTGCAGTCATGGAGAGGCACATCCAAGTTAGATGCCACTTGTTGAAATTTTAATAGCAGCATATATTCTGCTATCTGATCTCACTTAGGCAGAAATTGATTTGCCACATAGTCATATAGTTTTTGCAGTTTTTGCTGGTTCTTTGAGTAGTTTTATTATGCATCTTTGTAGATAATGGTAGTCGGTACACTTGCCAATTGTCCTATACTATGTTCAAACTCCATTGCATGATTTGCATTTGCACTAAAGAAAACCACATTTGACTCCAGAGAATAGTAGTGTTAGGGAACCAGTCTCTGGACCATGTCCAACTCTATTCCAAGCTTAGTCCAAGGATGCACCCACTCTTAGTACATCTGAATAACTGCTTGGCCTGCTCTATCCCCTTCTGTCTTCTAGTAGTCAGCCTTGATGAGTCATGTGCATAGACCTTACTCAATGCAGTTTTTAGCAAAGTCAAGCACCACTCCATTGTACTACATATATGGTGTTCTAATAATCATATCATAGTAATTAAAGTTTGCTACATCTACATATTCAGTGGTCTTACACTTAGCCATTAATAGAGTCACATTGGTTCTAAACCAGACTGTCAATTGACTTCCTACTATGCCCAACTGTGCTTGTTGTAATTAGAGATGCAAATGTAGTGGAGAGTGTATTTCTTGGCAAAGAAGGCAAGGGCTTTAATAACAGAGGCACTATTTTCAGTAACTATATCTCTTTCCTAGCAATAGCATCTGTATTTCCCCTTTGTAACATTCTAAACTTTGGTTAATAAACCAAAGAAAACTATTCATAAATGATGTACTTAGAGCAGCTAGATTTTGGCATATGCATAATATCAATATAGATTTTGCTGAAAAAAGGTGCTAGTATAATAACTATTATTAGTATGAGTAGTTGTCATATCTATTGAACTTAGTAGAAGTGGCAAGTCTTGATATACTAGGCAAAGTTGATATAAATGTGCAGCTACTGGAACTGTTTTATGAGCATAGTGCATGTTTGAAAGAAGCTACAATGGCCAAGGTTATTATGCATAGTATAGAGGATTTGCAAGCAATTGCCAGGCTTAATAACTAGCTTATGGGTGTGTCACAATAGCATTGCCACAGATAGTTGTTACTAAAAAAGAGGTAGATGGCGTATTGAATAAAACAGGAGTACTCTTTGTTGCTAAGCTTAAAAGGTTGCTTAAGGTCTTTCAACCAACATTGGACTATTTCTGAGCAATGGTCTTCAGCAGTAGCTTTGGTTGTAGGTAAGGTTGTGGAAGTTTTTCCTTAGTAGCTAAGGCTCTTCCACAGTCCTAACTATTGGCAACTCTTCTTGACTGTAAGCAGTAAGGCTAGCAGTATAAGAAATAGTGAAAGCAACAAAAGGTTCAGGTTGTAGGGATCAATAGAATATACAGTTGCTTGAAAAACTATTCCAATGTTTTATACTTTTTAAAAGATGACATTGGCATAAAGAATTGGAAGTATATAAAATTCTGGTTAAGTTATGTAAAATACTATGGCATTGTAGCTACAAATTGCATTCTGGCTTATATCATTCAAATCAAACCTAATGCAGTAATGGCCATTTTAAAATATTTATTCATTGGGACAGTTTTTTGAGCATCTCTAATTTTGGTATTTGGTACTTTGTATGTCCTCCATTTGCCTTGATAACTGCTTGAATCCTTCTAGGCATGCTTTTTATTAGTCTTTGGCATACCTCTGCTGGTATTCCATCCCTCTGCCACAATTCATGCATATCATGAAAAGGTATTTTACACTGCCTAAACTACTCTCAGAGGTGTTCAATAGCATCAAAAGACATCAAAGCTTTTGTCTTCAAACCACTTATTAGCCCTCTTGAAATTGTGTTTGGGGTTATTGTCCTATTGTAGGTAGAAGGCACCCTCCTCCATTTCCAACTTTTCAAAGCTCTCTTTTGCTCTGTCATCCAAAATTTCACAGTACTGCTCTGCATTCATGATCTCCACCACCTCTAACAGCTTTCCTACTCCATTCCAGTCCATATAGCCCCATATTATGAGATTATTTTCTCCTCTATGTTTTACAGTAAGTGTAGTGGTTTAGTTTAAAATGCCTTCTCCTTGTAGCTTCTACAAATACTGCTTTCAATTTGACTCAGTTCTGTTAATCTGTCTACAGTACTTTTTAAACAATTCTTCACAGTCCAGTTCTGATGCTTTTGAGCCCATTTAAGTTGTAGTTGCTAATGTCTAGCTTTGAGCATAGAAACTTTCTTCTTTATAGCAAACCAATACACCTCCTCCTTCAGCACTAAAATTGGTGGCCTAAACAGCTGTATCAAGTCTCTCAGGTAAAATTTGTTAAATAATAGCCTGTTTATCATGTGGAGTAAGCTTAGCTGGATGGTCTCTGGGATAGTTTTCCTTATTCATCTCCAACTCTCTACCAATCCTCCCAATAGTAAACTTCTCTAACCTAGTTTAATCACGCGCCCCCGCGCCTATGCGTAGAATGGCGGGCCGGCCCGTCCCAGCGCCGTTTAGACGCCTATGCTTCACGGTACTATCAACAGGATAGCAGAGAATATTTTTGAGCAAAGAGAAAAGCAATAGTAAGGCATTGAGCAGAACAAGTCATGATGGTTGTTGAAGGTTAAGATGTAGTTCAACCAACTTGAACCACT
This sequence comes from Termitomyces sp. T73sscA, assembly GCA_017657235.1. NCBI lineage: Eukaryota > Fungi > Basidiomycota > Agaricomycetes > Agaricales > Lyophyllaceae > Termitomyces > Termitomyces sp. T73sscA. The sequence goes on along the minus strand of JAGGAP010000291.1, from coordinate 22,173 downwards.
TCCAAATATAACTAAATATGGTCACATGACTCTTTTGATATTTCTACATGCAACTTACTCTTTATTTTTGACTAAAATAGAGATAAACCTACAAAGTTGAAGGTGCTTAAAAAACTGTTCCAATAAGTAAATATTTTACAATGGCTATTACTCTATTCAGTTTTGATTGAAATTACATAAGCAAGAATGCAATTTGTAGCTACAATGCCAGAGTATTTTATATGACTTAATTAGAATTCTAAATACTTCCAATCCTTCATGCCAATATTATCTTTTAAAAATTATAAAACATTGGAACCTACTATAAGAAAGAGTCAGCAGAATGATGATTGGTATGAAATAAGCAGATGAGCAGCTGAATTATATGAATAAATCTATATAGTCAGTCAATCCAGTTAGCAAAGCTATCATTGTTAGCAAAGTCATAAGCAGGATTGCTAGGTTATAGTGGTTGCTTTGAGAGCCTATCAGGTTTATAGAAAATACTCTTGACATGTACCAATTCAAAGTAAAATATAAAAAAAGCAATTATTCATCTGTTCATGCTAGTAGAGAGCTATATGTCAGAGTTTTATAGCATACCTTTAAAGTATCTAGTATCTACTTCTACAATAAGATTGCATATGCCAATAAGATACATTCTTAGCACTTGAGAAGCTTTAAAAGAGTCCATAGAGTTCAAGTTTAGGCTAATTATAGCAAGCTTTCCTATCATCAAGTATTGTCAACTCAAAGTGGTTATAGCGACATTAACAATGGTTATTGCTAAGACACTGATACAAGAAGAAACCAACAGCAAGATAGGAGGTATTAACTGCTAAAATGACTGAATCTGGCAACTGATAGTTAAATATGAAAGGCTTAGTGTTTTGGAGTGCCTTGATTAAGTCTTGTTGAATGGCAAGTTCAAATCCAAAAAGAGTGTTGGTGTGCATAAGGTAGTTAAGATGATGGGCACAGCACTCCTCAAGTCCTTGAAACTCCTAACTTAGCTCTGCCTCTAGTTTCATCACTCTTTCATCTTGCTTGCCCATCACTCAGCACCTAATGTTAGCACCTGTCACTTACAAATCTGCATTACTTTGATTACTACCTGCAGTACCCACTTTCTATACCTTGATCAAACTACTCTGTATTTCAACATCAATTTGCTTCTAGCCTACTGCATGGTTCAAATCTGCACTTCTTCTGCTCTACTGCACAATCTTTCTGGAGCTTGCTCAGAAACCCCAGAACTGCCTGTTCAGCTCTGGACTTGATTCTATTCCTCTCTATTTAAACTAAATACCTTAATAAAGTTCAGTAGTCTTGATATTGCTAGTAATTCATGGTCTTGCTTGCTATTTATATTTATATCTTGTACTTGTGTTTCATGTTTTTTTTTCATGCTTCTCTCTATTTTGTATATTGTCTTGCCTTGTCTTGCCTTGTCTTATTTCATCTTGTCTTGTTCTTATTATCTCTATTTGCCTCTACTTTATTATGTGTCCTAGTTTTTCCTATTCAACTATTTAATATAACTATTTTGCCTTCTTTGATTTATAATCAGTCCTAGCTTGGAGTTTCTTCAGCTTAGCTTAGCTTTATTTTCACTCCACTTTACTGCACATCTTTACTCCATTGTCTAATCAACTCTGAAGCTTGTCCACTCACTTTAGAGTAATCATCTTTGCTCTAAACTTTGTTCTTCATTTTTTCTATATTTCTTTGAGTCTCAAAACATACCTATACACTGTATTTGCCTAGTAATGACTGCCTTATATGTGTAGCCTTCAAGTTCAGCAGAGCTTGATATCAATATGGACTCCATTAGAAACAAAGCTTCATTCTATGTTTCTACTTGCAAGCATCTTGGCACTTGGTTGCTTATCTCTGCCTAACTTTACTTTCAAACTCCCTTTGAACTCTACACTTCTTGCCTTCATTGTAGCATCTACTCTGGCATTGATAGCATTGTTGAGAACTCAGATGATTTCTTTAAATTATATTGAAAGACTGTTAAAAATGCTCTTTGAGACTTATCAGCTTTTAAGGACATAGTCAGTGGTAAGATCAAAATTTGTTGATTGGAAATGCTGCTACAACTGTTGCAGTGTCTCCACTTAAAAGAGGCTCTCAAAATCAGAGCCTAACCCAACTTTGCTAAATGCAATGCTGAAAATTTGATTATGTATATCACATTTCCAGTCTAGGACATTGCTAAACTATGTACTGAAAAAACAGACATTCAAGCATTGAGTAGTTGAGTTTGAAATCAGAAGATGCTGCCAAAGCTGATGCAGTCTCCAAAAACCTTGATAATAGCAGACAAAGCAACAAGACTCTGCTTTAAATACAATAACACTAGTATATCCTGTATCCTATGCCTCCTTTCTATTTATCTATCCATCTGATGTATTGAACAAGGCAACTCACACCACAGCACAGTACAAGGCATGCTCAGATAAGGAACATCTAATTATAAATATGACCAAGGCATACTGAGGAAAAAAAGCAATATATTTTTCATATTTCCTAAGAAATATCTTAATAATACAGATTTTGTTTCCTAAATGTTTCTCAAGAAATAAAAAAAAAGATATGTCTTAGTTATTGAACATTATATAAACACAATAGATCTGATTTGATTGTTTCTAGATTGATATATTGCTCTTTGAGAAAAACCATTAGAAATCACATAATATGATTTCAACACATCACCTACTCAAGTACATATTTACATTACTTAAACTATTTTATATTGGAAAGGTATCAATGTAAGCCTCAATGCTACAGTCTGCTTCTATGACAGCAAGAATGGAAACAGCATCACTGCTAATTTTCCACCAAAGCCAAAGACAGAAAATGCTTCTCCAAGTCTTTCTTTCTAGCATTGCATTGTCATGTACCAGATCCTTCAAATTCTTGAAACAATTTATTGAGTGAGCATGCAAATTACACTCTCCAATAATGTCAGATCAATCTTTTGTCACATTGTTCTTCTCTTCCATTTGCTGCTGCAACTTCACTAATGCCTCTGCATATGAGGCTTTCATGTTACTTATATTGGATTGAATGTTCTTGATTTCTTCTTGCTGTTTAGCTTAATCCTCTACTAGCTCTATTCACATTTTGTTGTCTCTCATTTAACCTGCTTCATTTATCTCATTCATTATGTAAGCATTTCCTTTCTATGCCATGCAATCAGCTCTGTTAGTTTGCAATTGAGCTCCTTCCCTGCTAATGTTTCTATTATGTCTATGCATATTCTAAGCTTGCACTGTATCCAGAGAGGCTGAGGATTTTGTCCTAAGAAAGAGCACAGATTTATTCAAGCAGACTGCACAGTACTAGAGTTGTAGCCAAGGAGCCTAGCACTAATATCAAAAATTGGTTCAAAGAATGCCTCTGTGAATGACAGCTCTTTTTCCCTAGCTTCTCCAACTTGTGTGTCAATACCTTCCCAAAAATTTGTGACAATGGCAGCAAAAAATTCAACAAAAATAAAAATCACACTATATACAAAGCTCACATTGTAGCTCAGAGTTTTTTTCAAGTTCTTGACATTGATTTTGATGAAATATTTTCCTTAGTAGCAAAACTCACAGCACTTTGAATTTTTCTTGTGCTTGCTAATTCTCTTCATCTGAAGATTCATCAAATTGATGTAATTAGAGCCTATCTGAAGGAAAATCTTAATGAAGAAATCTATATGTATTTGCCTATGGAAATAGAGAAAAGAAAACATTAGGAGTTATTAAAAGCTATGTATCTATAGATTTAAAAGCAGAATATAAATGAAAATAACATTTTCACAGTGTTTTTATTAAACCAGCATTCAAACAAATCTGTTCTCCTGGCTGTCTATATGTTTTTTAGTCCAGAAACAAGATAATTCTCTTTGTAAGGCTTTGACTAGAGATTTGCAATGTGACTTGTCAATAGCACTGAGAACATTAAATGTATTACAATAAAGTAATATGTAATTACAATGTTACACACCTGAAAATGTTAAATAGACTAAATTAACAAAGTTACTACTAATACTGACTATGAGTATTGAAGCGTAGTCATGTGTACTATAGCACTTGCCTGCAACTTGTAAGGTGGAATTAAAGAAAAAAGAAGGTTGATAGTACTAACTGCACTTCTTCCTGTCATGCCAACCCTTTTTTCTAGCTTTCTTGTTATTCTTGAACTCTTGAATTGCCTCTAACATGTGGGTTATATTATACTCCTTTAGTCATTTGTCCTCACTCTTATTGTAGCCCTTCCACCATACTAGAAACTCCAAAACTCCACTCTACATTCTCTGTTTGCATAATATTTTCTTGATTTCAATCTTGTCTCCTGTCTCTATCTATACTGGGAGTGGAGATTCCTGCTTTTGTCCAAGGATAGTGTCTTTGCATGCAGGGACCAAACAGGAGACATGAAAAATGTTGTGAATTGCCCACCCATCTAGGAGGGCCAACTAGTATGCTGTGTCCAAGATCTTCTGCAAAATAGAGAAAGGATCAAATCTCTTTAAGTCAAGCTTGTAATTTGGTTGATCTGACTGCAGGTCCACCCATTTGAGGAAAACTCTATCTCTCACCATATAAGCCAGTGACTTGTCAACTCATGCATCATGGAAGCGCTTCATCCTTGCCACTGCTAACTCCAACAACCTCTTCAACTCACTCTGCACCTCACAAATCCTATTCAACTACTTGTCCACCTTAAGCATAATCTAGGAATTTACTAAGTCCACCAAAAACATTGGATTATAAGCATACTCTGCATAGATTAGTGATATGCCCATCGCTGCATGCATATAATTGTTGTAAGCAAATTCTGCAAAAAGTAACTAGTCTATCTAGTTATGCTAGTAATAGTCAATAAATGCCTGCAAATAGACTTTGAGCTTCTGATTTAGCCTCTCAATCTGCCCATCAGACTGAAGGTGATAGGCTATTGATAATGCCAGTTTGATACTCAATTGTTCTCACATTCTCTTGATAAAATGTGCCACAAACTGTGGCCTCCAATCAAAGACCACCTTTTTGGGTGTATTATGCAGATACCATACATGTTCCATGAAGCCATTGCACATTGCTGCTGCATCATCCATTATGTGTGCATCCAAGAAGTTTACCTGCTTAGTCACCTTGTTACACACTACCTGTATCATGTTGTAGCCTCTTGATAGTGGAAGAGGTCTTATGTAGTCAGTCAAAACATGCTATTATGGGTCATTTGGGGCTTTTAGTAGTTGCAGTGGACTATAAGGTTTCTGCTGCCATAGTTTAATGCATTGACACATTAGTTCCATGCCACTAATGCCAGTGTGTTTGCGCAATCCAGATAATCTACAGGAATTAAATTGTAATATAGTTGCAAGATTTTATGCTTGATTTCAGCATCATCAATTATGTAGATAAGGCTCTAAAAGCAGACAAGTCCATTTTTCACTGTAAAGTCATGCAACTGTGACTTTACAAGTGCTGAAGCCTGCATCAATTCTAGCATCAACTTTGCATCATTCAGAGTCACATCTCTGATTTTGTGCAAGATGTTGCTGTCTGCTAGAATCACCTATGCTATTGCCACCCTCTTCATCACTGCCAATGGTCCACAGCTTCCCAACTATACTACCACACCACACTTTGCTATTCTGTCTCTAGTCAACACCATTGTCACTGCATTGTCATGCACATTCCATGGATGCTCATGATCTGGCTGCTAAGACAGACCATTGGGGCCTGCACTAAGCCAACCAGGTCTGTGCTATATAATAAAGGTGAAACAATTGAGAAACAGGCTCCACTTAGCCTGCTGTCAGCTCAGATCCCTTGCCATCATAAAAAATTCCAGGTTATAGTGGTCTGAAAATACCTCTACCATGAGCTGCCCTTCAAATAAGGCTGCTACACCTCAAAAACTTGCACAACTAACAACAGCTCTTTATTGTGCACATTATAGTTGCATTTTGCCAGCTGCATAGCCTTAGAGAAGAACACCACTGGCCTCTACTTCCCATCCTGTGCTTTCTGCAAAAGCAAATGCCAACTATAAAATCTAATGCATCTGTCTCCATCTGGAACTGCACATCTGTGTCTGGCATCATGAGTACCAGCACCTGCAAGAATATTACCTTCAGCCTCTTAAATGCTGTCTGCTCCTCTATCCCCTACCACTACTCATAGTCCTTTGCCTTCAGCTTTTCCAGTGGCTGCAAAATTATTGCAGAATTTCAGAAACTGGTTAATCTGATGCAAGTTTTGTGGAACTGGCCAATTTGTAATGCCACTAACCTTTACAGGGTCTATTCTAATATGCCCTAGCAAAATTCTCAACCCCAAGTAGTCCATCTCTGTTGTCTAAAATCTGTACTTATCTAGCTTTAGAAATAAGTCTGCTTCCTGCAGATGGCACAAGACTTCCCAAACATGAGCACTATGTTGCACAGAATCCTCCAAAAAAATAATATTATTATTCAGATATAGAATTATATAAACATCAACTAGATTGTGAAACAAGTCATTGACCATGCATTGAAATGCTGCTGATGTGTTTCTAAGCCCAAACTGCATGACCAAGAACTCAAACTAACTATAACATGTCTAAAATGAAGTCTTCCACTTGTTGCTGTTGTGTATCTGCACATTGTCATATTCCCAATGCATGTCTAATATTGTGCACACCTTTGCTGCCTTTAAGCAATCCAACAATTTGTTTGTTAGTGAAATAGAGTACACATCCAGCTTTGTAACCACATTTATTGCTCTAAAGTCAACTACTGGATGAGGGCCTCCATCTTTCTTCTTCACAAAGAAAACTAAAGCTCTACAAGATGTGCTGGACTGCTGAATATAACCCTTTGCCAGGTTCTCATCAATGAACTCCTGCAGTACCTTCAGCTCTGCTGGTGCCAGCTAGTAAAGCTTATCTGGTGGTGGCACATTCACACTCTCCAGCAAGTCAATACTCAGGTCATACTTTGTGTGTGCTAGCAAACACTCCAAATGTCACTTGTCAAATACATCAAGAAAGTCATGGAATTCTCCTAGCACTAGCTTCTCTACCTTCTGCTCTCCACCACCCCTTCTTCTTGCATCCTTCTCTGCTAGCTTCTGTGAGAAACTTTATTCTGCTGCTCCTTGTTCCATCTCTAAATATGGGCTCACACACTCCCATTTTAACTCCATATCCCACTTTTGTTCTAAGAAAACCCAACCTCTACTACTCGTCTGCACTCCCACCTCTGCTACTCGTCTGCACTCCTACCTCTGCATGCTCTATCACCTTATTGATGCACCCCTTTGCAATTCACACCACCTGCTCTTGCTATGCTTGTCAAAAACGTGTCACTCTTGTCCATGCCCACTTTAACCTATAAAACCTCTCTGTTGGCAGTCATTGACAGTGCTATGTGCATGTTGGCAGTATACATGCAACTTTGCATGCAAATGCTTGAACTCAGTAGTTGACCCAATATATATAAAGGGTGTAACTACTGGTTGCAGTGCTGGTAATGACATAGAAGGTTCTGCAGCTGCTGTCTGCATTGCATCTTATAAACATAATGCACTGGAGTGGGCCAAAGTGAAATCAATTGTGGATCTGCCCCAATTAATAGATGGGCTATAACAATGCAGCCAGTTAATACCTAAGATCATATTGCCATTGCTGATGTCTGCAATGTCAAAAACCAGTGTCTCCTCATGCTATCCTATCACTAGACACAGATGTACCTCATCCATGGTGAGCCCCAACTTCACCTCTATATTGTTAATAGTATGCAAGCATACTGGGCAATTTTTTTTAGCACTGTTGATTGACTTTAATTCGAGTTGACTATTGCTTATATATCAACAACTTGCATTGTTTTCAACAACCATACCTTCAACAGGCAGCTCCAATGCTCCATAGTCTCACTGTGGCATTTGCACTCTGCAGCAAAATGTCATGGGCCTCTTTAGCTATTGTAAAGTCCATGTTCACCAGCACCTCCATCAAAGTTGCTATTAGTCCTTTTCAAAAACAATCCTTCACATACCCACTGTCTGCATCAGCCTGGCCCAGCCTTTTTTTCAGTTCAAAAAATGCAGTGCAGTAGTTTTTAATCAACTCCAAACTCTCCAAATTCTAATTCTAAGGCCTGCATATCCAATAGCAAGGCTCATTTAGCCTAAACCTTACTTTATTTGTTTAAGGTTTTGCATATCTAAAAGCAAGGCAAAAAACCAAGTGATTTTGCTTCTTATCTAAAAAATTCTATAAGCAGCTATTACTAATTGAATTTATCTAATGAAAAAAAAACTAAACAAAAAAGTAGACATTATAGGCTAGAAGGCTATCAGCTAAAAATTACAGAATAAATTAAATAAAAAAGGTAGATATATAGCAACTGGATGAAGTACAAAAATGTGAAATTTATAAGTCTACTGTTTTAGAAAATAATTGATAGATTATATACAAAAAACTACAAAAAGCTGATTGACAATACATGATATATCAAGCAGAAAAGTTAGACTATATAGAAAGTGATGGAATACAATTATTGTACTGCTGAGAAAAGGCTATATTTAGAGGAACAGAGATTCTGAACTCAGCTTTAAACTTTGAATCTAGCTATTGATAATGCAATTATTTATAGAAACTGCTTGAAACTTGGCTTATTATATAAGATTTATTATTTGATATCTGAGTTTTCACATTGGTTGTTGTTTAATATATAGATTTTGTATCAATAAATATATAAGCAAACCTATTTTGAAAGGTGGATTATTCTGCTGGCACTTGTTTACTCTTTTAGCCTAGAACACTCATGCCTCAATAATTACATTGTAGTTATGTGCAATGTTTTTCAGTATTTGAATAACAAAATTCTTTGCTATTTATGTTGATGTAGCAGTCAACTTGCATATATTTATGAGGCTTATGCACCTTACCCTTCCTGTCATTCTCAAGATGTTGCAAGAGATAGTTAGCAACTTCATCAAGTCCTATTATAATATAAATAATATCAAAATTATATTTCAATATATAATCAATCTATTTTCACTATTATGGAGACAAATTTACTTGAGTCTCAAAAAACTCCAGGGCTTTGTAGTCTGTGATGATGTGGATAGAATATTCTATCAATTTATCCTCCCACTTGAGTAACACCTCAAATATTATCAAAGTTTCTAGCTCATGCACTGCATAGTTTTGCTGAGTGCTTGTAAGCTGTTTTAACTTGAACCTTGCTAAACTGCAGGTTTGCCAGAGTTTTTCCTGTCTATACATGGCTCCCATACTTGTTTTTGCTGAATCACATATGATCCAAATTAGCTTATCACAATGCAATTTTATGGAGTGAATTATGGATGTCTTTGTATCGAAGCATTCAATTATCTTAAAGCATTACTGATATTGTGAGCATCAGTAGAGCAGAAACCATTGTGCGTTATAAGCTATTAGTGGTCCAATATAAATAGTCATGTTAGGCAGAAAATTCAATATGTAACTAATTAGCCCTACAAAATGCTATATATTCCTGTAGTTGCATGGCATGTACTACTTTCTAACTTGATCCAACTTGTCTTTGATTCTCTGTTGATCACACTCTTTTTACTTATGTATTGTTTATACTCTTTCAGTATATCCAAAAAAATGAATATATCATTTAGGTAGATGTGCATAAACTACCCAATCACATCACAAAAATAGAGGTTATTAACCTCTGAAAAGTAGCAAAAGCATTACAATCTCTGATCTGCATGATGTTACTAATGAATTTACTCATAATTGATATTAAGATTTTTAGCTGCAGTTTAGCATCTGCTTGTATGCATATATCAGGTCAATTTTTAAGCAGTATTTTGCTTGCACTATATCTTTTTTTATTTTGGTCACCTTCTAGTTAAGGAAAATAGTTACATTCTTTCTTATGTTATCATTCTATTGATATGCATCTAATAGTGTCTAAAGAAATCCATTCTGCTTGAGAATGAATAGCAATAAGGAAACTTGCATCGCTGTACTTAATGTTCACCATTTTGCATTGAAGTAGTAATTGGCTTTTTCTCTCAGTTGTTTTGGAAGGGCCCTTAAACACTAGAGCGAGTAGTACTTGTACTGCTTGCTCTTGTCAATGAAGTTAATATTTACTTCCCACCAAGAAGAAAGTTCTTCCTTAGTGCCATTGAAGATATTAGCAAACTCTTCTTGCCATTGCTATTGCAGTCAAGAAATATCTACCTAAAAGGCCTTTTGTAAAGCAATATTTCTACTATAGTTCCTGATAGATGTTTTTTGTTTTTTAAAATACTATTTAAGCACTTCAATTTATGATATGCTATAATTGCATGTCTGCAGCTAATTTAGCCTCATAAATAGTTGTGCTTTAGCTATATAGGTATATTTCTTGCATTTTATTATAAAGAGCTCTAACACTGTTTTTTCAGCTGAATAGTATATTTTCACTTCTGCTTTTTAGTCTTGCATGCTCTGTGCACATGCAGCTGCTACTGCTTCATTTTATTTCTTTAGTATTTGTGGGTCAAAAGCCCACTTGAAGTTTGATAGAAGAACTGATTAGTTCCTAAGCATCTAAGTACATAATGTTTTAAAACATCTACAGTTGTCATTCTACTTCAGGTGCTTTACTTCTACTTTGGATAATGGTTGATTGGCATTTGTCTACTATAGAAGGTGTTCTTCTTTTTGAGTTTGAGCCATTAACTCAATTTTCTAGTTGTTTTGATACTTTTTACTAGATCATTGATAATATACAGGTTACATTTTTAAGGCATAATATTCCTCCCCCCCTTATTCATCAGTAATACTTCAGGCTGAATATTGCTTGCTCTTGCTTCTACTCTTACTCCTCTTCAACCATTGAATTAAAGTTTGAATTCAACTCTGCATTTCTCCATCTATCTATAGCAACATAACTATCCATTGATATTCTCAAGAAGAGCATCCTCAGCTTGAATAGCTTGTCCATTTACTACTACCTCCTTTGACTTAAAGTCAAGTACAACATTATGTTCTTTTATAAACAGTCTTTTCAAAACTTGCTACATCTATATACTCCTTGCTATTGGACTCAGGAGTCCATACCTGTACCTTGGTGTTAAACTGCACTATTGCCTGACTACTCACATCAATTGTAGAGCCAGCAGCTCCTCCAATTCTTGTACAGCAATATTGTATCCATATGCAAATTGTATTATTAGCTTAGATATTGTACTTTCAGCATCCTATAAAGTCCATGCTTTATAGCTATTAATATCCATTTATAATACTAGGCAGTTTTTATCTAATCTTCTTAAGCTTGGATCTTCTTAGCTGACTTCTTTAAAATCACCTTCTCTATTTCAATAACACCTAATTAATCTAGTTGGTTATTTTCTGAGTTACACTAGTTAGTGTTATTGCAGTGAAATACTTATACATTATAGTGACATATTCTTTACTATCAAAAATTACATTATCAGGCTTCCTCCTTAACAACTTGTCATCTACCTCTTGTATTAAAAGGCTTTTTTTTCACTACTTTCTTCTTTGTTTTCTTCATTATTTGAAATAGCTGTATAAGTAGCCTGCATCTGCTTCTTTAGAGTGTACCTCTCTTGTTATAGGCTATCTTTGTTAGAGCACTTGTTAGCATAGTGCTCTTATTTGCACATACAAGCATAGTTCAAGCATAGTCTCTGATTTCATCTGGTCTACAACTCTAGCTTCAGCATATCTTTAAATTTCTCTTAAGCTTTTTAGCTTGTTGTCTGTTTCTTGGCCTATCACATCACAAACTGAAGATTCTGTTTTTTTTTCTATCTCAGACTTCTTTGTTAGAAATGTTACTACAAGTTGTTCTTATATGTGTCTTGCTGAGTTAATAGCTTGCTTAATTGGACATTTTGCATTACTGTGTTTATAGTGAGTTATGGTTATTAGTCACTGTTCATAGCATATAGTTTGCAGATAGGCTATCTAAAAAGGTCCTCAACATAGTATATCTATTTGAATATACTACTATATTTTGGACATGTTTCTTAAAAATACTATAGAACCTTCAAACACTAAATTTTTTAGTGTAGTGTGCTGTACAAAAGTTCTTCTGTGCATCCTGCATAGTTAAGAACTTAAAAAACCCATTATATAATCAGGTCAATATTTTTTTGAATGTGTCCAATTGGTTTGTACTTAATTGACATGAAGAATAGTTTGTCTGAACCAATTCAGAGGCAGAAATCTCCAAGTGAGCTCTAGTGAGATCTGCAACTGAATGAGGAAGCAGTGTGTTGGTGCCAGAGTCTGATCAGGATGTAGGAGCTATAATGTGTCTGATTGAGGTGTGGGTAACAGATGCTGTTAGTGGGCATTGTGTAATGAGCAGATGATATGGAAAAATAGTGGCATGCAGGATTAATAAGTACCTAGCAGGGCCAAACTAAAGAATCTGGAGGCTCTAAATGCATTAAGTATTATTCTGGAGCTTGAAGATTGAAAGTAAGTGTAGACAGTGCATAGAGTGACTTAGAGCAGGGGTGTGAATCACAACAACCACACATCTAATAATGCAGATGCTTGTCATGCTCAGTATTCAACAATAACTTGTTTAACCTATTGGTATTTGCCTCTTCAATCTCTGCTACAGATTCTTGTTCAAAGTTTACTCTGCCTCTGATATAAAGTGATTAGATTATCTGATTAGTTTTGCTTCCTCAACTTTCTAAAGCATATTATTATGTGGCTATAACTCTTAATATATTGTCTATTATTGTTAGTTATACTCTATTGCATACTGGAGCCTTCTTAGTTAAATAGCATTAGTAATAGCACAGCTGCCAATATAATATATATATAGGCAGCCTGTAAGATAGAATATCTTTAGGCTAAATAATAGCAGTATTTTACTCCTTCTTGTATTTTTCAATGGAGTATGTGCTTTACTTCTAATACTCTCTTGGCCATTTTTCTTGCTTGAGGTTTTTCCTCTATTAATAGTAAAGTTCTTTATTAGAATTGTGCTCTTGAGCTCTTTAACTCTTTTGTTGTGCATGTTATTGAATATCAGAAGCAAGGCCTTAAACAAGCCCATGACTTATCTGGCTTTTGGCTAGCTGCTTTTTGATTAGTTTAGCTAGTAGTAAAGGCTGATACTTTGTTACTATCTGATTGCTAAGAAGTGTGTGTATATATACTGTCCAATCTTTTGAACAGAAGCAATAACAGTAATAATAAAGGAAATACTGAATTAGGTTTACAATTCAACAGGAACTATAAATCTGAATCTGAAAGAAAACTTTTAAAATTGGAAAACTACCTGATGAAAAAATAATTTCTAGCTTTTTAAAGTTCATTTTGTTACTTCACACCTCAAAAAACCATTCTCATTTAAACTAATATTATCATTGTCAGGGTAGTTTTTTAAAATAACTTTTTTCACTGCACTTGAAGCATCTTTTTCCAGCTTTGTAATAGGCTACTTCTGTTTTAGTGAGTCAGTTGAGTATGGCTTTGTTAGTTTTGTATTTATAAATTTGCTATTGTCAAGTTTTTAAATGCTTTTTATCATTGTTATTTTGCTTTTGATTGTCTATAGTTGAATCTCTTTAGCATGAGCTTACTGCAATTGATTTTATGACTTGCATTTTTCTGGAAATTTCATACATATTTGCAGCATCAATGAATTTGCCCTATTTGAATCTCTAGACCAAACTTATTCTCAAACATTTGCTATTGTATTATATTTTTTTTCTTCTTTTGAGCATAATCTATAACATTCTTCAGCTTAGCCATATAAGAGTATACATCACTTTCACTTTCATGCTGTCAAATTAAAGTCAATATGCTAGAGTATGATATATATTATTTTGAGAAATTTAGCTATTCTATTCAATTTAATATCTAGTAATTTTTTCAAAAGTACTAAACATTGAAAAGGGTTTGGCTGCTACTGTATAATAGTATGTTTCTAATAGAAGATGGCCTAAAAAGCAATAAAAATAAAAGCCTGGTGACTAATGACAGAAATATTGCATTATACTATGAAGAAGTACAAGCAAGGAAGTATAGAATATATCTATTGAAAGCTTGAAAATAGCCAAGAAAGTAAGAAACCCACAATCTTACATGCAATTATATAGCCTGAAACTTTAAAAAATAAGTACAACAGATATTAGAACTAAGAAATAAACATAATATCTAAAATATTTTTTGTAACCTCAGCTGACATTAATAAATAAAATAGGCATATGACATTGCTAACATGCATCTAAATGCAGAAACACTACTTAGCAAAAAAATAGCAACTAAAAAAAGATTTAATTCTAGACTTTGGTACTACAAACAAATATAGCAAATAGTTTTTACTAGAAACCATTGCTGTGAATTCTGAGCTACTCTAATTTTGCAGAGTTGGGCCTGGACATGTTAGAAACAGCTAAAGAAGTAGCAAAGGAGCTATGAAGAAAATAATTTCAAAGCTCTGATAGCTGAGTTCTTAAACCACCTTGATATATAGCAACAATCTAGTAGTACATGCTATACAACCTAAGAAAGAACTTGTAGAGCACAGAATAATAGTTGAATAAAATACCTACATATTTAAAGATCTTTCTAAAATAATTTCTAGCTGCATTATCAATTAATAAAAACTCAGTACTGAATAATTTAATATCTACCACATTAAACTGAGACAAAGAGATTTGATATCACCTCTCAATATCCAAATAGCTTCTTAAAGATTAGTAATGTGCTAGGCCTGGATGATAGCTTAAAGCCAGGCTGAACTAGACCTATTTGAGCTGGTTCTAGCTAAGCCTGATGAGGGATTTGGCCTAGTTTATAATGTTGAAATTGCTGCTCTATACAAAAAATTGCAGTATTTTTCTAGAAAAAAAAGTGTATATCTGAAACTTTTTGATTGTGTGCCATTAATAGCAAACTCAATAGTAAGTAATCAAGACTCCCAATTAGTTTGATCCTTATTAATGCAAGCCCTCAAGTGTTCAGTTTGTACATTCTATAGCTCTATCAAATTGTTTAAGGCATAAAAATAAGCCTAAATCACTGCTAGTACTAGAAGATGTTTCTGTGGAAAAAAGTGTAAAAGAAATGTGTCATGTCATTTTATTTCCAATAGAAAAAGACACTTTCCTTTGTTTAAAGACTTTTTCTATCAGAAAATTAGCACATTGAAAATGGCATAACACATTTCTTTTATACATTTTCTCACAAAAACATCTTCCAATGCCAGCAGTGAATTTATAGGACTTTTGAAGACTATCAAAGCTTTGAGTAATGAATTCTTCAAATTAACTTGCTACATGTACTAGAATAAAGAAAAATCTATAATGCTTTCTATGCCTTGTTATTTTAAATCTAGATTCTAAATAAAACAGAGTTTATATACAAATGTAGTTATTACATGATGTGTGACTGGTCTGTAACTGCCTCTAATGTAATACACAATCTGTCTTATCAAATCATCATCTACTCTAATCTTTAAAGTATAAAGCCTAATTTAAAAATTGGTCTCTGACACTATCTTGAATGTTATTGCTGCTAAATTATTTTTTAAGTAAAAATATAGATTGTATTGAATTGTCACAAATTGTCATGTAATAACCATATTTGCACATGAACTCTATTTTAATGACTGAGTATTTTCAGAAGAAACAAAACAGCAGACATTTAAGTCTGACAACAGCTCCAAAAGATAACTTTTAAGTATTTCTAGAAATCATGAATACATGTAGCATAGAACATTTCCTGTTTTACATTGTATTCATAGCTTCCAAGTTTTCTACTACTGCTAGTGCTAATGCTGATACTAAAGAAGACACTCTAGCAAATAGTAATAATATAGCTACACCTACAGTCATAACTATTGAAGGACCATTAAATATAGCAATAAGCTTGGTGCTCCATGAAATTCATGTTAATGGGCATATTTTTGATGTCTTTGAACTCCATTCTAAACTAGTGGCCAATAATGCTTATTTGTTTTATTAATGGAATGGAGACTTTACTTTACTCACACTAATAACTAGTTGATAGTGAAAATTTCTAACTATATTATAAAAAACTACTTAATATTTGAAGCTATAGTATAAGGCTTAAAAGTACATATTTCTTTGGTAAAACAATTTATGAAATGCAAGCTCACTTTGAAGACTGCAATGAGGCTATGAACTATAACATCAATTGTCTATAGTTAGTAGTGGCTTAACAAGGTTACTTGCCTACTTTATCTTTGTGACTGTGACCTACTAAGTCAATAGTTAAAATGCCTATATACTATGAGATTAAAAACCTCTGCAGTATTCTTAATGCTTTTTATAATCAAAACTGAGATTTTAGTCAAAATGTCTTAAACAAGCATATCATCACTTTTCAAAAACTGGTGCTTGTTCAAACAATTTACAATACAAATGCCATAGTGGAAAACAATAAATGCCTTATTATCATGATCCTCCAGCCAAATAGAACCTCAGACTGATGCTCTCACTTCTTGCTTTGACATTTTTTTTAAGAGAAACAGAAAATCTTTCTCTTTGACTTAGCCCTTATACAAAATCTGAGGAAATGTATGTAGCAGTATTATTCCTAACTCAAATACAGCCATGATCAAGTTGATCAAAAAATTGTGGTACTTACTTCTTAATTATTTTTTTCTCTCAATTTTTTACAAACTATTGAAAAAACATAACTAGATAGTTATTCTCAAACAATTTCAACAGAGCATCTTTGAAGAACTCCAATTCACTAGGTAAGTTATTATAAACATCTTACTTTCATCTTTCACAGCTCATCAGCTCTCTCTATACACAATATATTCTCCTTCTCTGCTATACATCCACTCTCTTCCTCTAGTATCTAAAATATAAAAAGAGCTCATAGCACTACTTAGCTATCTGACATGCATTTCTTGCTGGTACAAGTTTTAAAGATGTTGCATATTTTAAAGATGCTCTTTTTGCTTTTTAATGAGATTGAAACTGGGAGGACAGCATAAAAAAATACATGATGGCTAGTTGATCAAAGATAGAAAAAGAATTATTCAAAAAATGTGTTTTTATTCAAACTACTTGGTATATTCAAATGCATTCAAAAAAATGCAAGTTTTGAAGAAGTGAATACTTTGAAGATCAGGTCACAAAAGAATTGTAAGAAAAAGCCAATCAAATACATGATATGCTACTAACTGCTGCACTAAATGAGTTTTTCAGCACTAAATTTTATAAAACAAAAGTCTCTTGTTTAAGAAATAATTACATCTGGTAGTTATTTCTGCATATTCCTGCCAAAACTTTACTGTAAACTCACCTTTGTTGAGTTTTTCTGTTTAATTTGTATCACTGGGTGCAGGGAACAATGCAAAACAGCACAAAAATACAGTAAAAATGATTCAATTGATTTCAACATTTTATTTCAATATTTTTGTTAAAATCATTGAAAAAATATTGTAACCAACTTATTAGTATCAGTTACAAATGAGTAACTCTTTGACAGTGCTACTTTCTACAAACTGTGATTGCCACTAAAAAGTAGTTACAATATTTTTCCTATAGCTTTGATAAAAATATTCAAATAAAATTTTGAAATAAATTGAATTATTTTCACCATGTTTTTACATTGTTTTGCCAATAAAATTGTTCCTTGCACTCAATGAGTACTATCAAAAGATATCTTCATGTTTGTTGTGATTGCACATTTGTAACATTACAAGAAAATATTGGAAGCAGTCTCAATTTTAGCAATTTAGAAATAAAAGCATTGGATGAAAAGAAATATGAAAGCTTTTTGAAGAGATTTGAGAATAAAAGAAGCTCAGAATCAGATCTTCAAATTCATTTTAACAATCCTATAAAAGAATTTTGTACAGTGTTGTAGCTGCTCTGAATGTATAAATTACAGCATATGATAAAAGCAGTAGAATTGGAATTAGTTTTGAAATTATTCAAAATCTGCCAACAACTCATTCAAGTAGGTCCATGAAGCTTACATTGCAGCTTGTGCTCACCTTTCAGCCATTAAAAGTTGTAGAAGCAGCAACTTGCATTGAGTTCTTGCAACTTAAACTTGATTCAGTTGCAATAGATGGCCATTTACTTCCCACAAAGCTCAATCAGCTAAGGCAACTTATCTCAGATTGGATATCTCATTGGTTGTGCACTGTTCATAAACTGGATGAACTCACAAAATTCTTGCAATTTGCCTTGCAAATTATCTTGGTCTCATATGCATTTGCAGCCTCTACAACTTTGCCACTACTATTTCTCCTTTCTCTCTTAGCTACTGCCACATCTCAAAATTAGCTGTCAAAGCATATTTTGATGGCACATTGCATCTGAATGGAATGGTGTCTGCTTAATCAGCCCTTCTAGATGCTAGATCAACATATTCACTGACACTAGTAGCTTTAAAGATTTGAGAGGCCATTTTAGAATGAAATGATTCACTGCATGCTGCATGCAAAGCATATTCAGATCAAAGAAATGTTTGCTGTAGTCTACATCATCCTCTGTTCAAGAGAATTTCCTTGTGGATGCTATATTATCTTGAATGTCAACAATGAGGCTGTATTCAATGTGATTCACAACTTATTAATCAGATCCCACCCACTATAAAGCTTGAGAAAGAGTTGGTCCCTTTTGCATGCTGTTTAGACTTTTCATTTTTCTTCTGAGTGGCTTTCTTTTACTGCAAATTCAATTGCTAATGCTGCTTTCTATTTTTCTTCCTTCTACAAGTTTGAAATTGCACCATAGCTCAATCAAAAACCCAGCTCAAAGTGCCTCTACATTGGTGGTACAAATAAAACTGACACCATCTCAAAACTATCACATTCTATCATAAGCATGAGCCTGCTGCCTTGATTCAAAAGATATTTTACAAGTCAGCACCAGTTCATTCTCCATGCCCAGCCCAATGGCCTGTACAATGCTAATAAATCTACTCTCTGCATCTGACCCCACAATACTTTTATGAGTTGCTTGCATCACTGGACAAGTTCAGCCTAAGACTATCAAAGTCTACTTTTCTATAGTACACTCTCTTTATGTCAATGCTGGCCTCCCTTTCTATGCTGAAGAGTCTCCTCTTATCCAATGCATTTTACATGGCATGAAACAATAGCATAGTAAATGTGACTGGAAGCCAGTGCAGCCTATTAATCTCTATCTCTACTGCCCTTCTCACAAGTAAAACTAGGCATTGTTACTAAGACACACCAGCATTTATGCAGCATGCTGCTTTGCATACTAAGTACTATTGCAGAGCGGCAAATTTACAGTTAGCAAAGGCAGGAAGTATTACTCATTCCTTAACTTATCTTGTGACTCCATACAGTTCCTGCCCAATTTCGAAAGTACTATACATGCTCTCCTCACCTTCCTCATCTCCAAGACTGACCCCTTCTGCAAAGCAGTCACCATCACCATTGCCACAGTGCCTAGATGAGCAACATGCTCTATTATAGCCTTTAAAGCTTTCTTAACCAAGCTCACACAGAATAGCAATGCTCCCCTCTTTAAACAGCCTAGCAGGCATGCTTTATTATACTTATATTTTGACAATGCCATCAGAAAAGTCCTCTATAGTTAGCTTGAGTTTGGCCTCTTTTTCTCCATCAGCAGGTAAGCCAACCTGAGAACTTTTGGACTCAAGAAATTTCATTTCTTTCCACAGCACTTGGCTAAACTTACTAAGTTTAGTTCTTTTCATTCTGTGCCAATTATTTCTCAATCCTCATACTTAGCACTTATATCAACACTACTAGACATGCTTCTTTTCAATTTCTATAAATAAGTTTGAATCTTCTTATAAAAAGATTTGAGTATCTAGTGACAAACAATTTTGTTAGCAAGCTCATGTCTGATATGGCCAACTCTCTTCTTTCAAAATACAAGCTACAACTATGCCTTTAGCACAGGCCTTGTATCTCATTGGGGGTTTTGCCTCTAAATGCAAGGCTTCTTTCAATTAAGGCCTTGCATATATGAGCACAAGGCTTTATCCAACCTCAACTCCACTGACACTTGTGCTTTATTATCACTACAATATTTATCAATCACATACTCAGAGTCTGTATGACAAAAAACAATATATAGAAATATATATATATATATAGCAAATTTTTCAAAGCTGGAAACTATGCAAAATTTCTTGATATACAATATTAGTAGTTTTCTAAGCTGTATTTTTTGGCAACAGAATTGCTTTAATCATGTTTTCTAATGTGTATTTGAAAAGAGCTATATAGAATTGTTTATGTAAAAAGGCAAGTAACTGAGATTCAGTCTAATCAGTTTGACTGATTGCCTTTGAGACTTGTTTATAGTCATAGCAAATTCTAGTCAAACTGGAAATTAATTGTCTTCTGCCTAATGGAATAGAAAACTTCTCTTTAGATGAATTAAGATTGATTCTTGGAATTAAGACTGTAGAACTTGCAACTTGGCATCTTCACTTATGATGCAACACTTTAAAACTCTGGACCTGATTTAAGTGACAATCATTCTTATCCCATTGCAAAGTCCTTTGGTTAGATCTTAAGGCCTTGCATATTCATATGCAAGACTTCATCCAGCCTCAATTTCACTTCATTCAGTTATAGAAAACTCAGAATAATTATATTCTAAAATTCTATTTTAGCATGTCAATTAAGTACTAAAACAGATAAACATTAGTCAACATATTTTAGTTTATTGTTGTAAAAAGGCACTTGCAATTGAAATTCACTTAGAATTTCTTGTTTTAATATACAATATTTGGAGTTTTTTGTGATGGTAAGCAGAGTAAAGAAAAGAGACCTTGAAAAGTCCATCAGAAACTATAGATCAAGCAGAAAAAGGGATAAACTCACAAAACAAAGGACTGAGTAGTTAGAGATGCAAAATGATGGATGATATTTTGAAGGCTACATGATCAAATAATTAATGCTAAATAAGTGTGTGGCAGGCAGGCACCTGGAGGCATGTAAGTAGTTATGTGGGTAGTTATCATGCAATGTTACACAAAAACTAAAATTGTAAAGCTGACAAATCTTGAAAAAGACTGACTAAGCTTACACAATATAACAAATATTAGTCAGCCACCAAAGTTTCCCCTCTTAGTTGCACAAGCTATGATTCATGCCTTCGGCATGGGCCTTGTATCTCATTGGGGGCTTTACTCCCAAACCCCTCCAATGCAAGGCTTTATCCAGCCTCAACCTCACTTTGTTCAAACACTCAACTCAAAGCTTGGACTTTTTTTAATCTTACTTCAAGAATGCTATCTAATCTATTACACTAATTTTGCTTATCATTTGGGAATTTTCTTATTTTATTTTGTTAGTATCTTGTTGGTAGCTCTGCTTCCAAACCTCTTGAAATGCAAGGCTTGATTCTATCCTCAACCTCAATATTCACATCTTATTTTGTTAGAAGAAAGCATCTATCACTAATTGCATTTATCTTCATCTATTAAAAAAGCTAAACAAAGAAGTAGATACATGAAAAACTATCACCTAAAAACTATAGAATAAATTAAACAAAGAAAGTAGATATATAGCAGATGAGTACAATACAAAACTGTGCTGTTGTTGAGCCTTAGAACAAAGGCCATACTCAAAGAAACAATGAGTTCTAGGCCTAGTTTGAACTTTTGCCTCCCTCTCCCCCCTCTCCTTCTTCCCAATGCAAGGCTCTATCCAGCCTTCAATGCTACTAATGCAAAAATTTAAAAAATTCTACAGAATATATATAAAAACTGCATAGAATACAAAAATATGCTGCTGTTAGGCTTTGAAAAAATTCCAAACTGAGATTGAAATAAAGCTCAGCCCTATAATGCAATGATTAAGGTCTTTAAAGATACCCAACATCATAAAAAATACAAAAAACAGATTAAAAATGGGTAAATAGTAGAGAAACTGCTTGAAGAAACACCATTCTCAGGTTTTAAACTCAGACTGAAACTTCAAATCCAGCCCCATAGAATGTGACAACTGTGGAAACTACTTTAAACTCAGCTTGTTACATAAGAAAGCTGACCAATAAGAAAAGTTCCCAGAGGTTGTTGCATTCTATATAAACGAGATGCGCTGCGTGCCTTCGGCACGCAGCTAGCATCACGTTGGGGGCTTCGCCCCCAAACCCCCCCATACGCAGCCTCCACCCTAACCTCACTTCGTTCGGTTAGGGCTCCAAGTATGTATAAGTAACT